>JAYMTK010002797.1:0-13219 GCA_036897405.1 Pelargonium myrrhifolium | reverse complement strand
TGAGTAGAAGATACCCAGAACATACGCTTACCTTACACCACACCCGATACGACAGTTGAGTGGTGCGTTTAGGATTTCTGCACATTTTAGACGCATCATTTTTGGTTCCATTGCCGGGAACGACTTGAAAGCCATTGTTCCCACACCTGGTACGACAAAGGAAGACGATAAATATAGTTGGTATGGCTCCCAAGAAGGGCGCTTCCAGACCAACAGCTGGCCGGATGACAAAGATAGCCTTACTGATCCAGCCCGACCCATCCTAGGTCCGCTTGGCCAGATCCACTCATGAGGGAGCTAGGGGCCAAGTGGACCCAGTGACCAGAAGAGCCACCTCGGTCCGAAACGAGATCCGGGAGGAGGACGAGGTTCGGTCCCGAGAACGAAGGGACCCAATCTATTACGACGTCATCCTGCCAACAGGCGAAGCACCAGCTTCGCTACCAGAGGACCCCTTAGTCGTTGGACTAATGGCTTTAGTGGGCAACTTTACCGCCCAGATGAACACTCTTATTGGCACGGTCTCAGCGAGCCGGATGTTAGAAACATGATCCAAAATCACATTGTTACTGTTAGTGGAGCTGACAAAGTCTCAATAGTGGTTGAAAGTGGCTGAGATAATCATGGGAATTATCAGTAGAAGCATATCTTAGGTTTTTGCTAAAATAAATGATTTAGTTAGCTATTTTGTTGCTTAGTTGAATTAGTGGAGACTACCACTGTACTTACTTCCATTAGTATAAATATTGAGAGATTGTAATCATTTCAATACAGTGCAATATCAAATACAATCTCCTCTTCACTTTATTATTCCATTACTTGTTATTATTTACTTCTGCCATTATTATTAGCAAGTCTCTTTACTCTTGCTGTGCAGATTATCAAGACGAAAACAACAGAGAGTAATTCATTTTAGGTAACCAACTTAGTATCTTGACAGGTCAGCCGGTACCCATTTCTTTGAATAGTACACCGTTACAAAAATCCAAATCATATATAGTTTATCAACTTCAACTTGGATTGGAAGTGGCAACAGAAAATAGTGGACAAGTATATACGTTTTGCATAAGCCAAGAACAAAGGAGGTAGAGGCAGTGGACGATAATGGCAGTAGCTAGCTAGTAATTAACAACAACATTATTGTTTGTTGTTTGTTGTTTGTTGTAGTCCCACAATTCTTGTTCTTCTATTCCATGGTGAGTAGTCCCATCAATGTATATATAGTAATTAGTATGGGCAATGTGTCTGACTTTTGGAGAAGTTATGTCTCAAATGACCATTGTGGAACACATCACATGCACATATATACATATATGGCACATATATATATGGATAATTTTATAGGATCTTTAATTTTATCAAATACCTCCGTTTCGGTTTCTCATGCATGGTTTCATGAATTTGACCTTTGAACTCAGGTACTTCGTAGGCGACAAGGATCACATGAATATATAGAAAATAGTTGTACACTTCAATGTGTGATGTTTCCAAACCTATGTATGTATTGTGCTATCAAATCTTGTTGTGAATTGTATTTGCTTCATTATCTGCCTACAAACTTTGATTTCCTCATTTGTATGGACAGTAAAAGTTTTCATCTCAAAAACTCTTTTGGATTTGTCAGCCGCTAGGGTTACAACTTACAAGTACTAGTTTTTATCTTAAAAACTCTTTTGACAACATTAAAATTGTTGAATAGGATAAAATGATTAACTTAATCCGTCTTTTTGGTAATGGACCAAGCGCGGCAGGAGATATTATATGGCGCTTTAAGTCATTGAAGTCGTGAAGATCGAGGAAGAATAATAATATTGCATTCGGTTTGATCGTAAGTGATGTTTTGAATCTTATTGAACATTTGTTCTTTTGTTTGTAGGTTTACGAGTCATGTGACCCATGTTTTGATTAGATCATCGAGTTTTATGTCAGATATAATAAAGAGATGGCTAGATTTATAGGCTATTGACAGAATTACAAATTTGTTGATGCTTGATTTATAACTACTTATAATATGATTTTCCTTTTAAAAAACTTAATATGCCATTTTTACTGTTTTAGGTTAAAGTTTTTGATATATAGAAAACAAAAGTTATATTTTTAACCGTATGAATTAAAAATTGATTTTAGGAGAAATATCCAAGTATATAAAATTTTGAGTAACCAGAAATCATAAACTAAGCTTGACATGTTAGTAGCACAATACCCTATGTGCTAACAGTACAACCAAATCCTTTGAGAGGCCAAGAAGATCATATACATGAACTAAAAGTAATTGCAAGTTGATTAGGTTCCGTACAATGTTGTTTCATCCTGAATAATAATCAATTAATTAAGAGGGTTATTCCATATATAATTAGAGTTGTAGAGAATCTAAACAACTTGATTAACTGGGAAACTGCACTATTTGCCACTTGATATTTAAATATATGAATCCAATATTAAATTATACCAAACTTAATTAGATCTAGTAGACTAGTACTTGTCCTTATATATATATATATATATACACACCATTAATTTGTTATTGAGCAGAGAAAGGTTTGCAAGCTAAGACATGTCGCAGACAGATGGATGACCTGAAGTTGGGTCAAACTCTCACATCTATATATCTCTGAAAAGGTAATACAAGAAGCTAATTAATGGTTGATCTTGGTCTTCAAAGTTTGGAAAATGTCTCACCCATGCCTAAACTTATCCCGATTATTGTTGTGATGCGTCCTTCGATACAAAGTCAATGATATACATAGATTAAAATGGGCGAATACGTGGCTTACCGGACTCTGAAAGGTGTAAACTTGAGATAAGACATGCACGACACAATAGACACATCACGAAACAAAACTCAGGGCCAGAGTTTCGAACTTCATCTCGAGTTTGAGAATAACAATTTCTATTATGGTGGAAACAAACTAAGCATATGTGGTAAAGTGACTAAGGGCTTGTTCGGAACTCATCATCAATTCATTTTGCCTCCTTTAGTGGTTGCCAGCAAAGATGTAGCCTCCTTCAATATGAGCTTATTGTTTGCCAATTTTTTCTTCATAAAGAACTTCTTGTCTTCAACAACTTTAGGAAGGGGTCTATACCTCTTTTTGCGAAGGGAGGTTTGGTGGTTTCGTTTGAGAGAAAAAGGAGGAGAGATAGAGAGAAAGATTCCTTCTACATTTGCCCTTCAAATAAATGTAAACTGTTTCGAATTGAATGAAAAAAAATTAAGAACTATATTTGTTTTTAGTTGACCGTCGACCTCCATTTCAGAATAGAGGCCGACTATATAGTTTAACAGTCAATCTTCATCATTGTAGGTGTTGTGACTTGTAGGTCGATATAAGTTAAGTAAGTTGACTTATATGTATTACTTGTGTTTGGACTTAGACAAAATTTAAGCTCACTTAAGACTTGTGCTCAAAATCAAAATTTGGGTTACATATATATATATATATATATATATATCATTTTTATTAATAATGTTATATTAGCGACGGAATAGCGACGACATTTAGCGACGGACCTACCGTCGCTATTTCGTAGCTAAAATGAAAATTTCATCGCTAATATGTCGCTACTAAGACAGTTTCTTGTAGTATATGGACGGTTTAATTAAGAATAACTAATTACTCTAAAGTCATCCAAACACTAAATAACTAAATGCACTGATTAATTTATAATGAAAAGATGGAAATGTCTTTTATTAATAACTAAAAATGATAACCACAAGGGTGGCGCAGTTGGTTAATCAAGTTGCGTGAGTGGGAAGAGGTCTCAAGACCGATTCTCATTCAACACATCCTTGGTGGTGGTGGTATAAGAGAGCACTTTGGTGCGGTATGGTGTCAAAAGCCCTAGGCTAGAGGGATGAGACTTAGTCTCTCCCTTGAACACTAGGAGCCTTGTACATAACCAGGGACCTAGGCCGTTACAAGAAATGATTTCGCCACTTTTCTAGCGTCAAAAAATAATAATAACTAAAAATGATATAGTCTATTGTTATACAATTATCAAAATGATTTGGACTTTAGTGCATTACCCAATACACAAAGCCATTGGGGTGACTCATCCACAAGAGTGAATTTCACAAAGTAGTTTACAAATAGTGTCTTAAGGGTCTTTTTTACAACTAGGCTTAAGATTGATCGAATACTTGAGTAGGATAAATATGCAATGATGGTAACCGTGTGTGAGAATGTGTTCTTTTCTACCAATGAGTGCATGAGAGAGAACTGCCTAAGGTGCGATAATTCAGTGGCACCTTTTTCTTCCATTGCATTTTTTGTGTCATAGACCAAGATGATAATCATTGCTTGGCTTCCAAAACTCCTGCACCTTGAGGGATATTTGTGTGTCGCATGACGAAGACAATTCATAAGTCGCTTAAGAGAGACATGTTATTTTCATTCACAACATTCTCCTCACTCATTTTGTATACGCCCTCGTGTTTTAGTCACCTCTTTAAAACAAGAACCTTCATGCATTAAGTTGTTGTCAAATATCTTTGCGGACCCTTTTCGATGACAACAAAACTCACGTGCCCCAACTTAACCTGTCCCCTGAGGGCGCACCAGAGTATGCAAGGTCATTATTTGTCCCCTCTTGAAAAATTCTAAATGGCCTAATTAACCACCAAACTAGCGCTTTCCCAACATAGCACTCAATATTTGTCTCTGCATAAACTTCATCATCAATTTTTACAGCGATACTTGACCCCGTGTTTCTTCTCATAGATATTCACTCAGAAGACATATGCCACCACAAATCATTTATATTTGTCACTTTCATATGCATCATGATTATCTATTATATTCATGATCTGGATCTGATGTTAATTATCACATACTTAGATAACCGACCACATGCAACACCCCAAACTCCTAAATACATGTGGAGGGGCCAACCATATCTATGGGTGTCATGTAGCATTGGTAAAATGAAGCACATACAAAATCTTACTATGAGAATATCATTGGTGACCCTTTATACTTTTGAATGACAATTTTATAATGTCCCATAATGTTATGTAATGTCAACTCATCGATGTTTTGTTTGATATTAGCCAATATGGACTAGTGATTCATTTTTTTCCTTCGCAAATTTTGTTAAAAACATAGTATATAATTGGGGCCAACTATTAATACAATCTTGAATGAGCTCTCATTATCATGTTTAGGCCATGCCTTGAAAATACATTCGAATAGGAATGGACTTGAAGAAAATGGTATTACTTTGAGTCATCATTTATATTTTGATGTTGAAAATTATAACGAACTTTGCATGCTAGAGAGTTCATCATAGGTAGAAGTGGGGTACTAAAGTTTAGGTTAGGCGGGACTATCATACAACGTCGTGCACAACGGGTTACTAGAGGTGACTAGGGACATAGGAATATTTTTGTGACATTGTTAACTACCTATTTAATTAGAGTTAAGTTTGAGCATAGATTTTCAGTCGAATGACTCATTTTTATGTGATAAATACTTTTTTGGTGGTTTATGAATAAGTCCTGGTATTCTTTTTACTATAATAGGGGTCTCGATTGTAGAACCATATGACACCTGCGTAGGAAAAGAAAAAAGTAATGCTAAGGTGGATGATTTGGCAAGTATTTGGATTGATGTTGAGGTGAGAGCACTCTAATGTAAATTCCATAAAATATTCATGTTGATGGGACTAGAAAGAATATGTTGGCTCATTGTGATGTTTTTCACCTCAGAGAATGTTGGTTGTTGGTTGAGACTCTCATTTAGAGTGTTTGCGTGGAGACTTAGAAACATAGACTTCTTGCAGCCTTGATCTCCTAGGTTTCCTCGGTACTCTCTTTTACTTTGACATCACATCTATGAGGCGTTGGTGGAAGTTTAGTTGGAATGAAAGGGAATCCTCCAAAATTTCGAGCCAAAGAGACATAGAAAGTGGTCTCCACTTGGTTAAAGAGAAATGATTTTCATGATTTCGGTTATAATTTGAGTATTTTGCGCTAAATTTGCTTATTTGTGGTCTTGTAATCATTGTTGTAGTGTTTTATGCTTATTTCATGTTGTCGGCAAGGAGACTTAAGGCACTAAAGGGAGCAAAATCGAAAACAGTCAATTGAAGCAAAACAAAGAGCCTCGCCGCAGCGTAGGAAATGAATGTCACGGCGCTCATGAAGTCAACACAAGGTCAAAATGCGCATCTGCAAAACATCGTTGTGTTGAAGAGCACTGACGTCACGGCATGTTTCTATAAATATGACGTTTTCTTCAAATTAGGGCAAAACACCATTTTTCAATTTTTCAGCCTCCTTTCAGCCACCATTCCTATGAAATTACCATCACTTCCAAAGAGTATTTCTAGAATAAGAACAACATAAAAGAGAAAGGAAGGAGCTGAACAAGAGGATCAAGGATTGACACTCCCTATTCTTCACTTCATCATTGATCATTCAGTTGTTTTTTTTATCTTTTCTAGTTTTGGGAATTCAACACTTGTTATTTCATTTACTATTTCAGTGTTTTGAATGTGTTTATGAATGATTTTGGTTTCGATTTATTTTTCAATATTTGTCTATGAACATGCGGAACTAACCCGTTTTGGTTATGGATGTAATTGATTTCGATTTAATGAATTAGTTGTGGAATTAATTGTTTTGGTGTATCTATCTATCTATGCTTTTACAATTCATTGTGTTCATTTCTTGTGTGTGTTTGATCACTCACAAACTCGATCGTATTATGGGGCTTCGACTTGACCATAGAGCTATCTCGTATGGATCAAATCGTACAGTTAAGTGATCCTTTTGTAGTAGTATGTCTTAGGATGCTTTTTGTCCGTCACATAATTGAGCATCATGGTAGGACGTATGTGACTCTTTTTTATGTCTGATAATCCTGCCTTGAAGCGCAATTCTTTTCGAACGTAGTTACCGTTGAGTTCGCCCTAAGTCTCGGTAACGACCTCACCACGGACTCCTAGTGCTTTTGATTGATTGGGTAGCATAATAGAATATTGACATCCTAACATATTCCTCTTTAGTTATTACAGTGTCTTTATATCAATTACTTCCCGACATTATTCTCTCTGTGTTTTAAACTCTGTTTGCATTGTTCCTTTTAATTATTGCATGCTTAGTACACAACACACATCAATCACCCTTCGTAAATTGTTCACCTCTTTCTTAGGTTAGCAGACTAATCCGCCTAGAATTACTACTAAACACCACCTTATTCTATGAAGATCAATAATCTAGACTTTACAGTCTATACTACTTGTGCGGCACCGGTACACTTTTCGGGACACACACCTGCCACAATCCATCTTAAAGATAATAACTAATAGTCATTTGACAAAAAATAAACACTTCGGGCATCAAACTGATCATAGGTCTCGGAACAGGTTAGGGTGGCTTACGAAATTTCAGGGGATGAATGGTATGTTTGTAGTTAATAGTGATGACATAAGTGCAAGTTTGACATTTTTATGGAAATCTAAAATTCAAGTTTCTCTTAATGGCTTTTAGTTAAGTTATATTAAAATTCGTGTTCACTTGACCCGAAAGGGGCTTTAGAGAGTAACGGAATTTTATGGTGAACTTGATTGTAATCAGTATTTGTGAATATAGGATTGTTTGCGAGCTCTTGCTAGTAAGTTCACTTTCTTGGGTGTGTGTGGGAGACTTTAATGACCTTCTTTGGCTTTCAGAGAAGCGGGGAGGGAATCAGTATCCAAGTTGGCTTCTTGAGGGGCTTGATAGTGCTTTTACTAACGCAGGATTGGTTAACTTGGGAATGTTCGAGTACGAGTTTACTTGACGTTGAGGCTCAAACCCAAACTCTCAGATTGAGGAACGCTTGGATCACACTCTCGCTTTGGCTAATTGGGTTACTATGTTTCCACAATATGTTATCTTAAATTTGTCATTTGCCTTTTCAGATCATTATCCTTTGCGTGTTAGGTCGATTACAGATTTGATGGTGCGAAGCAGGGTTTGGTTTCGTTTTGAAAATATGTGGTTGCGATGTGTCGGGCTTCAAGCAGTTGTGGATAGGGTTTGGAATTTGGGTTTGGGATTGGATATAAGAGACTGAATTTAGTCTCATAGTGTTTAGTTGATGGGATGGGGTGGTGAAAAAGGTAAGAGACTGCCAGTTAAGATTAAAGAGGCGAGATTAAAATGGGAGGTGGGGGGTGGTAGGGGTGTTACAGGAGCAGGAAGGGAATACTTTATGTTACTAGCCATGCGGGACGACTATTGATGTCAACGAGCTAAGGCCAATTGGATGAAAAATGGGGATGCTAACAACCTTTTCCATATTATAGCGAGCGGGCGACGAAGGAATAATTCAATTACTCGGCTTTGGGGTCCTGCTGTATATTGTGGATCATTTTAAGGTGGCTTTTCAGACATAAGGAGTGGTGTCGGGTCTGGTTTGCATCTTGGTTGATAAGAAAATTTCAGATGTGCAAAATGTTGAGTTGTGAGATTTTTCAGGAAAGGATGTTAAACGAGCTCTTGATAGTATGCATATGGATAAGTCTTCAAGTTTGGATGATACAAATTTGGCATTTTATCAATATCATTGGAATATTGTGGGTCCCCATGTCTTGGCAGTTTGCTTGTAATGTTTGCATTCAGGCAGGATTTCTTATGGCTTGAATGACACAATTATTGCACTTATTCCGAAGAAGCAAAATAAGGAGGTAATTGGTGAGCTACGCCCAATATCTTTATGTAATGTCATTTACAGGTTGATTGCTAAAATGTTGACAAATCAGTTTAAGCGAGTTATTGTTGAATTTATCTCGCTAAATCAAAGTGTTTTTATTCCTATTTATTTAATTTCGGATAACATTTGCGTTACATATGAAATTCTACATTGGTATAAGAAAAGGACTCAATGAATAGTGGATTGGGCAACTCTAAAGATTGATATGGCCAAGGCATTTGGCTGCATTGAATGAGACTTTTTAGAACATATGATAGGTGCCTTGGGCTTCTCGGATCGCTGGATCCAGCTTATCATGGTGTGTGTTGCATTAGTCCAATTTTTGGTGTCTTTTAGGTGGTAGAATGTCAGAATTTTTTACACCGGGTCGTGGTTTGCGACAAGGTGGCCCTTCTGTCGCCATATTTACTCATATTGTGTACTAAATATTTGTCAATGATTCTTAGTCGATTTAAGAGGAAGGGTCATTTTTTAGATTTCCGTATCGCTCGAAAAGCGCCACGAGTTTCGCATTTGTTTTTTTTTTTTCAAATGATTTGCTTCTTTTCTTTAAGGCTAATAAGAGTTATGTGTGAGTTGTGAAAGAGCTTATGGATCTCTATGCAAAAGTCTCGGGATAACACATTAATTTTGGCAAGTCAAGCTTATTATTTAGTGCTAATACAGGTTTTGTGGATAGGGAAACGATTAGGCAATGTTTGGGTGTTGAGATAGTTCAATAGTTTGGCTCATATACTTGGGTATGTCTATGGGTATAGGTCGTGCCAGGAATATTATTTTTTAAAAAGTTGCAGACAAGGTTCGTGATCGTATTGGTACCTAATCTAAGAAATTTCTCTCAAGTGTTGGTTGAGAAGTCTAGCTTAAATCGATTGCTCAAGCTATACAAAATTACTTGATGAGTGTTTATTTGTTTCCAAGGTCAGTGTGTATTGAACTTGAGCGATTGATGAATTCGTATTGGGGGGGTGCTCGTCGTGATGGTAGCCGCTCGATTTGATGGTTGTCATGGAGTCGGATGTGTCATACTAAAGAGTCGGGAGGCATTGGTATTAGGAAAATTCAAGATTCTAATGTTGCTTTGTTGGCCAAACAAGGGTGGCAATTGTTATCTGATCTAAATTCTCTTTTTAGTAGGATTTTCTCGAGTCGTTATTTTTCGGGTTATAATTTCCTCGAGGCTTTTCCGGATTCGAATCCAAGTTTTGTTTGGAGGATTTTCTTAGAAGCTCAATCATTGTTTCTCTTGGGTTTTTTTTGGTGAGTTGGATCGGGTGAGTCGATTAGAGTCTTTCGTGATTCTTGGGCTATCTCTGTGGATGGTTTTAAGATTGAGATAGATCTGCCAGTAGGTATGTTGTATGTGCCGGTTTATGATTTGTTGAGGTCAAATAAGAGAGGGTGGGACTCGGAAGTAATTTCAAGTCTCCTATGTTCAGAGGATGATCAACAGATCACGGAAATTTCTTTTAGTCATTGTGGAAGCATGGATAGTTGGATATGGTCTTTTCGTCAGTCGGGTAAATATTTGATGGAGAGTGGGTATAAAAGTCTCATTGGAGAGGGTGTTGGTTATTCGTTATTGGGTAGGTGGAGGTCGCATGGAGTATGAACATCCCCTTAAGCATTTTATGTAGAAGATAGTGGTGGAATGTTTGCCAGTCTTGGTCAACCTTGTTGCTAGAAGAGTGGATGTGGACGTTTCTTGTCCTTGGTGCAGAGTGGAAGTAGAGACTATTAACCTTTTTTTTGTGGCAGTAAAAAGTTGTGGCATGCTTTCGAGTTGGGTTCTTTACTACATGGGGCTATCAGTTTCGAAGGTTAGGTGTTGTTGCTAATGAGTAGAAGATATGTTGTTATAGAAAAGTTGGTTGAGGTTGTTGGATTATTTGGAGACGGAGTGGGTTTGGAATGATTTTTGGCAGTCGATTGGGTATGCTCTCGCAGTTTTGTCATCGACGGGGCATCAATGGCAGGAGTTACGTTATGGGGTTGTTACAGTTCGCACTGGCCCTCCCATGCAGGTCCGTCAAAGTTGGGAAATACCTGATGTGGGTTGCATTAAGATTAATATACATGGTGTTGTCTTTGGTGATCTTGAGAGGTTAGGCGGTGGTTGGACTGCCCGTGATGGTGATGGGCAGTGTGTTGGTGGTGGGTGCAGTTCTTGGTCGGGAATGGGTGTTGTAAGAGTGGCAGAAATTATGGCATTTTCGAGATTGAGTGGTCTAGTGACAGAAGTTTGGAGGGTGTTGTTTTCAAGTTTAATGCTCGGGAGGTGGTTTCGAGCATTCATGCCGGTTCAGCGGACATAAAATATTTTGGCCTCATTATTAAGGATTGTCTAATGTTATTGCAATGTTTTCCTATTAATTTTCAGTTCATTTTGTTCAGAGTTCTGCGAATGGGGTTGCTCATGCTCTTGCGAGACATTCTAGTTCTTTGTCAGACTATTTTTCTCGAGTTGGGCATGTCATTCCTCAAGTTTTTGCTACTATGTTATCTCTTTTGATGTGTTAATGTTAATATTTTCTTAAAAAAGAAGAAGATACAGGTCAAATTTGATAGTAATACATAGCTTTTTTGTTTTGAACAGCAAAGAAATCTAAATATTATTAAAATCTAAAAAAATTGTTGGATGATCAAAGATCCTGAGGAACAAGCTCCCTAAAAGTTGATCAAAACATAAGAAATAAACTTCTAAAGCTACCAACCAAAGAAAGAAAAATCTTAGAGACCAGTAGGCCTTATTTCAACCACAATTCGATCAAGAGTAACTCAAAGCAGATAAAATTTAAGTCTAAGGACATCAGTTCAAATTAAGATCCCCCCACCCCCCCTTAAACTGATCTATCTAATATTACCTAAGCTCTTACAGGATTTCGTAAGAAAACACAACTCATCACAGACTACTCGCCACGGACATGTACAAGGTTCATCATCTCTGAATCTTGACCTGCTTCCACATCCTTTTTACCAAATTCCTCACTCATTCTCTTCTTCTACACCAATAATGTCCCACGACTACTTCCATCCTCCATATATGTCGCTCTATTTCTCGTTGCCGGAACCAGTGGGCCCTTCTCTTTATTCACCGACTCAAGCTGCTAGTATTCCTCCTTGCTTTGATCCTATCAAATCCATATTCTCCTTCATGTCGCCCCCTAAGATCCCCTAGATGCCCTCAACCAAATACCATACGCCCTCTCATCCACAATTCCCGGTGTCGCATTCCTTAGGTCACAGTGTTCATCAGCATGACCTAATATCCTATAATAGTAACATATTAAGGTCAGCTTTTAATATGTGAACTCTAATCTGTGATCCTCCCCATTCGACTTCCTCACTTTCATCTGACGTCATAGCGGTTTCCTAACATCATTCAAAACTCTGATACGTATGTGAGACTTCTAACCCCCTTTGAAATTATGCGGATCAGATTCTACATAAATTTCAATGGTGTTCCCAGTCACACAACAAGCCTCTACTCTGATTTTCAACTCGTCGGTAACCTCCTTACCTAAACCTAAAAACTATGATGTCACAAGTCCATTGTTTTTGGTACATCTTCCGACTCCAGAATCTTCCCAAAAATGGCATGCATGTTGATCAATCAAGGATCATCATTGCTCACCCATTTAGCATTCTCTCCATTATGAAATTTGAACAAATATCGGGGTTGCTCCCCCCTCCCTCACCCCCGGGCCCACAACCACTGACGCCTAGAACTCATACGTCGACCTCTGAATCGCTGATAATGTGTTCCTGCGTATACACAAAGTGGTTCAGCGCCTCTATTAAGAAACGTCCCACAACCACCCACACAACTGCCCCTTCCCTTCTAACCGTCATCGAAATCGACCGGAGATCTACCGTGGCTTCCTCATCTCGCTCACCCGGAGCTCCCTCATCTCCAAACGTTCGTCCATAGCCATCACCCCTCCACCACTGATCATTGCGATGAACACCCTCCCACCAGTGATCACAACGATGAGCTTATATGAGTGAAGTCACACCACCAAGATCAACATTACTCTTACACACCCTGCAATACCATAGAGAACCAGACGAACTACAGTTATATAGCCTTCCTTCGCCGCTCCAAAGCCTATAACCAACTCAAAACACTCACAAAATTCTAGACTCCACCAAAACTCTTAAAATTTAGGAGACTTGCCAAAGGCAAGAGGAGACCACGGTTAAAAACAATGATAATAGTACATATATAGTTGATGTATATTTATTAACTTAATTTATAAATAATTATTAGGGTTTGCACGGTTTGCGCCCAATAAGTTAAAGTATATGTAATACTTTATAAAAACTGATTGGGGTAATTACATGTTGCTACCCTCTTAGATTCCGGTTTATCATGTTACTATCCTGTCTCATCACGTTACTACCCTGATGTTTCTTTTTTCCTCACGTTACTACCCTGAAGTTGCCTTTTTCCGATTCTGTTAGAAATTCCATCAGTTAACATGCAAAAAGACGAAAATACCCTTCCTTTTTTTTATTTT
>JAYMTK010002796.1:0-13220 GCA_036897405.1 Pelargonium myrrhifolium | reverse complement strand
CTTAGGTTGAGATAGGGAATAGATATTCAAGGAAAAGCTAGAATGGGCTTTCCTCTGGGAATGGGCTTTCCAACTATTTCAGCTTGTACCAAACACATGAAAGGAATAAAAAAGCTGGAATAAGCATTCCATTCCATTCCTTTCTAGCGTACCAAACATAGCCTGCGTGTAAAACCATATAGCATCCCCAAACATGTTCCTTCCATGCAAGAAGATATAGAGAAACTAAATTAAAATTAGAGATGAATTTTGCATACCGATAAAACCCATATCAGCACTCCCTCTAATTCTGCCACATCCTTTTAGCAGTCAATCATTAATAGAAGGAGACCGTGGCTCTCAAAATGTTACTTTCTAAACTGTAGTTGTCTCCAATCTATTGATTTATAGGAGAAAGGGTAGGAGAGTTTCTAAAGAGCACAAAAACACCGGGAAGAAGGGAAAGAAAAGAAAAAAAAAACTGAAAACCAATCATTTGCATTTATGAAACCTTATTTTCCTACAAGGACTAAGGATTGCAAATCCAAGGATTTATTTCAATCAATTATCACCACCCTAGCTTCATCACCCAGCCCTCTACGTGATATCATTTTTTTTTAATATATCAATGATCGCATGATTTGCCCCAAAATTCTTTCTGGGTAGAGAGTGAAATATAGAAACCCTGAAATAGGAAAAATGGTCAACTCCGGAACAAATTGAACTATTTGTATTCATACTATACTATTTCCAGACTTTTCAGTCTTATTGAGTGTTTTTTATAAGCCCTGTTTGGAATGGAAGAAGTACCATTTAGGGGTTAAAACAAGATAGAGAACACAGAAGTTGTACCCAAAATTTCCCTTGAAACCTCTACACCTTGAACTAGTGGGCACCACTCTATGAGAAAAAAAAGAGCTGATCTCAGTTTGTAGAAGACTAGTTAGTAGCCAGTGTTTCAACAATGGAAACTATAGAACCTACCTCCCAAATTAAACTAGTCTACCCACACATACACACAAATCCCATACATACGAGTTGATGATAGATAAAAATAAATTCACAAATCGTGAAATTTCAAAGAAAACATAAATATGTCCATCTCTTGTTCTTTTAAACATTTTGGAAAGAGAAAAAAAGAAGATTAATAGTAGCTAGTTTTTCAACAACTGAACCTAAACAACCAAATCAATCTCGTTAAGAACTAGACCAATCAACAACAATCTCATTTGCAGATTGAAAAAGCACTAATAATGCAATTTCATGTCCGCCTCTTGCTCTTTCAACATTGAGATCATTCATAAAGTTCAAAAATCACAGAGAAAACCAAAACAAAAGACTAATGATAGCAGACAGTGTATCAATAATCGAAACTACACAGCCAATGAACCAAACCAAATCTCCCAAAACAAATAGGTCGAGAACTAAGCCTATCTAAACACACACACACACACGAGAGAAAATCCACAACTTCTGAGATTTAAAAAAAAAGAAAAAAAGAATTAGCAGTAGTTGAATTTCAGGGGCATGCCAATCTTAATAGAAAAGAGAAAGTACCTTGCAGCAATTGAAAGACGGAGCGGAGGGGAGATTAGGGCGGAGAGAGGCTGAGAAGGCCATGTCTCACTCACTATCAGCAGCTATGGAGAAGCATATCCTCCGTGCATGCACATTTCACAAATGTCCGTTACGGCAAGATGAAGACGAAGATGATGAATCTCTTGAAGTTGCAGGAAAGAATCTAAGAGAGTCAGCTTCCAGAGAGAGGAAGGGATTGGAGGGAAAAATGAACAACAAGCTTAACGGTGTGTCATGTGTGGGTGTGGTTTGGAGGAGGTGACATGAACCACGAGTCTCACGTTAGCAAAAAGTATAAATATATCACTATTGTACGCCGCGTTTGGGGGCCCAGCTTGCTAAAGAGCGCTGCGTGTTATCCGTTAATATTTGGTCTTTGTCAGTTGTCATTTCAAATGGAGATATCGTTTAACTTTAACAAGAGAAATATGAAATTTTAATTTTCTATATAAATTGAAAAGAATCCACATTCCATTGGGATAGGTGTCTGATTCACATATATCTTCCAAATCTATTTCAATTGTCTAATATCATGTACTTTTTAAATAAGATTTTCAATTGATATTTTGATCAATTTTTATAAATTAAATTATATTTGTTTTACTAAAAAATAGTATATCTTGAAATTTTGTCCACGAGGACAATGCAACGAATCAGCGAATCTTCATCATCAATGACGTCTAGAGTAGAAAGAAAGAGAGAAGCGAGAAGAAAATGAGCGCCAAAATATAGGATGGGAGTGTTCATAGGAGTCATGCAATTGCTCCATCGTCATTTTTAGCAAGTGACTAACATACGAAATATCAGTAGCATTTATTTCGTTTAATGAGTGTTTATTTTATCAATATTATACAAAATTAAGGTTGATCAGTGGAGATCTAGGGTTTGATCTCCACTAAACACACTCAAATTCAATTAAAAAAACGTTAAGGTTAATCTGATGTGCTGTTTTGACAAATTCAAATATCCACAAGTCTGGAATTTAGGTTGGAGACAAAGCTAGTGATTTAGGTCCTCGGGGACGAAGCTGCTTTTTTTTGCTGCAACGCAAACTATGTATATGTAATTGCTCCCTAAATAGAAGGCTAGAATGTTGTGAAAATAAAACCGGGAACGTTGACGAGTCTTCTTGAATCTCTTCACTTATTATTGCTGGAGTCAACAGGAAAATATGTATACAACAATGTGTCAAAAATTGCAATCCCTCTTGAAGCCTTGTATAGTATATGTGGAACCACAAAACTACTAAGCAGAAGATCAACTAGCTGGTGTGGTTTTAGACTTGATATAAAATTACAACTTGTTTGCTACGAGTTTTCTTCGGGAGACCTCTCGTCGTCTCTCTTAGACATAACGTTTCTGAGAGCGTGTCGCGTGACAGAGTTCACCTGCTTTCTCAATCTAGCATTCTCCTTGAAGATATCCGCTACCAGATTCCTCAACTCATCATCTGCTGTCCTCGAATTGTCAATATCATTGTCCGAACCGAAGAATCTTGCCTGAAACTATTTTACAGAGGTATAAGCAGTATGCATCAGAGACAATAAGGTACAAATAAAACATAATAAAGCAAATGATCATGGTACGATACACTGGATTGCAGAATGTGAAGTTGAACGTAAATAAACTTCAAGTACGTTTACTTTCAATATAAAGTAGGTGCAATCAATGCATTGGTCATGACCCATCAATATAAAGTAGGTTCAATGCATTGGCCATGACCCAACTACGAAGATTAACATCCGACACTTAAGAGGAAGAAAATGCAATATAGCAAATCCCCAGACAAGTCCCTTTTCAAACCTTCAATGGTTGGTGATAAAAAGAAGATATATGAATAATGACATCTGCGTGTTTCTATCCCACCAATCCATAAATGTTCAGGCCGCTATTTTAAAACCCGAGTCCAACATAGTACCAAAAACCCAACAAAGTTTACATGAAAAGTCAAATGCAGACCAATGAACGGATGCAACAAAATATTCAGCCAAAAATAGAACAGAATTACAGAATGCATATTGGTGCAGGGGTGCTAAGTCAACCAAGCATATCCACATGCATATAATATTTAGCCATGTGCTCAGATAGCATGCTAAAAAGTTATTATCACATATAAAGTCATATGGTACATTAACCATATTCCGGGACGCGAAAAATGTAAATTTTTATAGATAGTAATAGGCATACATTTATGTCCAAATGAGGTGAGGAACTCATGAGTAACAAGTAATGCACCCTCTGTTCCACAATAATGACTCATTTCAAACATTAAGAATAATTTGTTAGTGATGGACTTTCTATTAGTTCAATCGTAACACACTCGGTGTTATTACAAATAACTAGTTCACAGCCATAGAGAGAGAGAGAGAGAGAGAGAGAGAGAGAGAGAGAACAATCCACCCTAGAATACAGTTGCACTATCTTACATACTCCAACAGAAAGCATCGACAACATGTAATCACAAAGTGTGTTTGGATTAGCTTCTCAGATATTCTAATCAGTCAGAAAGATTATAATCAAAATTTTAAATATTATTTAATTGTTTGGATAAAAATGCTAATAATCACTTGATCTAAGAAGTAAAACCACAAGGGCAATAAAAACATCTACTTAGTCAAACCAACTTTTTTTGGGGATCATAACCAGCGAAATTAGTTGGAGATACCCATCTTATTTTTTTCGTAGACTATAATAAACTTAGCAGATCATAATATAGTCACAAAACAGATTATAAGCTAATGCAAACACCCTCACAGTGTCGACTTTCAACTTCATTACTTAGTAAATACAATCATGGAAACAAGACATTAACTTTTGTGTTGATTTTAAAATGCCTTTCCTGAACTGAAAATATACAACTCAACCATGAAAAGTAACATCAATTTAAGATGCGGCAATGACCTAAGGTAGCAAACAGACAGTAGTAAAAGATAAATTATACCTCTCCAAGTAGGAGGCTGATTTGATTGTCAGATCTTGTCAACAAATCAAAAGCATCTGTTATTGATGAAGAATCCACAAATCTATTTTCATCTTCTAAAGAAAGATTTATATCGCATTCTTGGAGCCGAGTAAGCAGAATCCTGCATTCATGCAAAAGCTTTTGTCTAGAAGTTGTGGCATGTACGCCTGTTTGTTTTTCGTGTTGCAGAAGTTCCTGAGATGCACAAAATTTCAGCATCAGCAAATGTTTAGTTCTATTGTTCATATAGTAAATGAGTAGAGGAAACATATAAAATGAATGGCAAAGAAATTCTTACTAGTTAAAGAAAAATGAGCATAAGAAGAAAATCATAAAACTAACAATACTTTTGGTTCACATCAACAATTATAACATAAAAGAAATCCTAGAAAAATAGAAGAGACAGACCAAGAGATAGCATGGTAGATAAAGAGAAAAGCATAAAGCTGACTATGACTTTGGAGAAGGAAGGAACCATTTGAAACAGTTACTTGACTTATGAAACATTGCATAAAAGAAAGATCAGTTAAACCTGTGTACAGCCAAAGATGACAGGCTACAGCAGTAGCAATTTCTGAGTGAAAATATCAAATACTCTATTTGGTTTTATAGATTACTTTTCTGATAGTATGCCCAAACCAATGAAATGCAGATCCAAATAGCCACGATCTAAACAGGAATTTGACAAACTAATATAAGCTTTAGCAGAGCAACAAAGTACCTCAGCCTCAGATTTTTCCTTCAGTGACTGAGTAAGCTCCTGCTGCAATTTTGCTTGGGAACGTCTAAGTGATTTAACTTCTTTAACAAGAACTTTAATGTCCGCCTTTGATTTTGCTTCCAGCTCTTCATATCTCTTCAATAAATTTTGAAGCTGCTCTTTGGTGGCATCCAACTCTGGCTGCAGCGCATCTTTCTCCTGCATACTGGCTTCTCTTGTTGACTCAGTATGTGACTTCTCATCCTGGAACTGTCTCGTCTGTTCATGATAAAATCAATCAGATTGATCAAAGGAAAAATCTAACATGTGGCAGAGAAGAAGAAAGGCAAATAACCTGTTCAGATTTCAATTTTAACTCCATTTCCAGTGACTTTCGCCTAAGTTCCTCCATATCCCACTGCATTTGAGTAAACCTTTCCCTCTCAATTAAAATAGCCTGCTGCAGGTTTTCTTTGCTTTTCTGTTTGGTAGTTTCAAGTTCCTCTTCCAAATCCTTGACCTGAGCACATTCAATCAGTTGTATCTTATTTTTTTATGGGCTTTTGCCTCTGAAGTGCAGTACAATACAGTAAAAAGAATAAGAAAAAATTGCGTAATCCACACAAGTAGCTTAAAAGAGAAGGATGTCAAGATAATAATAGCAGTTTAAAATATATATATATATATATAATATAATATAAAGAATAAAAAATGAAGAGATTCTAAAACAAAACTCATTTTTCATACATTTAATCTGGTTGCATAATCTAAAAAACCCAATCAAGTCACTGGAAAGAAAAATATTTTGAGTGGTGGTTGGGGGGCAGACAGACAATTCAATTTGGAGCTTCCCAAGGTCTTCAAAGGCTTAAACTTCAGACATCGCACTGGAATAATGATACTTATCAATGAAGCCCCAATTCGAACAAGGAAATGGACATGAGACACAATATGGACATGTGATTTGCCCTTTTCAAGATAACATAGAACACCATACACCACAACAAGTAAAAAAATTCAATTAAAAAAATATATTAGATGCAATAGATTATATGAACTTGTAGTTTAACTGTATTGCGCTTAAATTTAACAAAAACACGTCAAATTAATTCTAAGTTTCTTTCATTACTAAACACATAATAGTTGCAATCACCTTCATTTTTAACATGCTAAGTCATGAGTCATTACAAACCACTGCAAACATAGGCATTAGATTCCTATTTATTATTTTTTTAAATTAAATGATAAAATAAGATTCTAGTGCCCGTGTAAAACACATGAATCTGACAAAATTCATCACCAAAATGGCGAATCAATGCTTGATAATGCTTATATAAACAGAATCTGCTATGTAGTGTAGTGAAAATGGCACATCCGTGCTCAATAGTTCATGGTGAAGCATCCTAATATTGAAACATTAGTTGCTTCACATAGAATTCTAAGGAAAACTATCCTCCATGTCCATGGTACTTACAAAATCTCTAACCCCGTCTAACACAAACCTTGTTTTCTTTGTAAAGGAACCTAATAAATGTAGCTTCCTAGTACAGTCTGAAGAAGCCTTTTGCATCACATCGATCTACTAAAAATTACTAACAGCACAATTATTTAAGATCACAAGTAGAGTACGAAGGGAGACCTATTCATCGCCCTTCACCAGTTTATGCATATAGTTTGGCCAGCATAATCTTTTACAGGATTGAAAGGGGCATATCTGACAGTGAACAAAACAACCCAAAAGAAATACACAATCTGAAGTCCAATGTTACACACATTTCAGAAAATAATGAACTTTTCTTCCATGTACCATTATATGACTCAAGCGGTCTCTCTCCTTTTTTGGAGTCTTTTTTCTCCTTCTTTGGGAGATTTGTGAGTTATCTAGGGTTTCCTAGGGTTTAGAGTATGGAAGCGGCGTTGGCAGGTATTCACACTGGTGGCATGGAGTACAGGGGCTGCATCACGGAAGGAGGTGGGTTACATCGGGCTCGTTTTCGTTCTGTTATGGTACTGTATCAGTGTGTGGAGGTGTTGGGTTGTGTATGGTGGCCGGGGAGGGAATTAGAAGCGGGAGCGGGAGAGAGACGCGGAGTACGGTAGAAGAAGGCGTGGTTGGTCGACTGATTGGGAGGGCTCGCGGGTGTGGAGGGAGCGGCTGGTTGCTGTTGGACCTCGAGCAGGTTCCAGGTGTTATTGAGTAGTTTTCATGGCTTCTCTCACGAAAGCCTGTGAGAGATAGGTAGGTCAGATGAGTTGGTTTAGGGGGGAGGTTTTCGGACTAGGGCCATTAATGGCAGACTTATCTGTATTTTGGTTTTGTGTGTCCATCTATGGGAGGTCATAAGTTGGCCATAGGGCCTTTTGTGCTTTGACCAAGTTTAGGGTGAACCTGTTCTCCCTAAACTTTTATAACCAGCATTGTGCTTGGAAAAATAAAAGTTTTTGCTGTTTAAAAAAAAAAACATTATATGACTCATGGCTATGGCTAATGAGTAGCATAACTATAATCCAGGTCATTTTGCAGCTTAAATGAAGCATGTATGTATATATATGACTCACAACTGACTTGGCAAAGCATAATCAATCAGCTTCTGGCATACCTTTGTTGTAAGGTAACCTTTCACAGCTATTTCTTGATTTAATCTTGCTATAAGATCCTCCATGTCCGTTTTTGCAGTGACTAGTCTCCGTTGCATAGCCATCAGAACCCTGTTCATTTTATGACGTTGGTCTAATGGCAGAACTATTTGCGCATCACCTGACTGCATCAACTCTCTGTTGCGAAGAATTTCTTTGGTACTTGAAACCTCGGCCCCTCCATGAAGGTAACGAGAGCTATCAGCAGACAAGTTAGGGATTCCCGAGTCTGAAATTTCACAGTCTCTTTGAGAACTCACATCACTTCCAATGCTATCAGATGAGAGTTTCCGAGCATGACCAATTACCCTCCTGTGATCTTGTTCGGAAAAAAGTTCCATGCTATTGCCTGCTAGAAATGAAGCTTGAGATGCATTTCCATTATCAGTTTCTTTTCTCACAATATTGTTGGCCTGTCTTCCATGCATCTTATGCCTAGGTAAGCCTTCCAACTGCTCCAGAATAGTCTGTCCCATAAATAGTCCCTCGTCAATATTGGATATACCAAATTTCACAAGCTTTTCCATTGGACTAGTTGAATCTTCATCCAATGTTAAATCCTCAATACCGAAGTCAGAACTGTCATCCCTTCCTAGCCTTGGTGTTCCAAGCTCAGATGTCTCATAAGCAGTGTCACTACCACAATCTGATGTAATTGATGAACTACCCGCGGCAACAGATAAGCTTGAATGGGGATGCAATTGAACTGAAGAAATTATGCTACTGCTAGCAGAATTTGATTCTGAACTTTTTTGACTCTCGTCTTGAAAAGCTAAAATATAACATGGATAGAAAATTGGAACTCTATGGTAATGGAAACAATAATTTATAGTTGATGATAAACATATATAATAAAAACATTAACACATACAACACTAACAGAGTACACAAAAAAGGAACATACAAGATCTAGCAGCAGCTTCTAGTTCAAGAAAGGATGCCACAGCAATGCTTCTTGATACATCAATGTCAGATAGTAGCTTTGTCATCCACTCCTCCAAAGAGCACCTTCTCTGGAAGGAAAAGAAATAAGTATATTACTCACTGATAAATAGTTTGTATGAAGAACTAGCAGCTACTTTCCATCAGAACTATCAAGACTCTCTAAAGAAACCAGAAGTATTTAAAAAATAATAAATAAATAAAATTCAACTAAGGGTGGCCTAGATCAGATTTACCACAGATTGGTGTCTACGAAATTACCATAGATTATTGGATTTGGTGGCATACAATATAAATCCTAGATCATACTGATACTAACTGGAAAGAAGCTACTAAAGTCAGCTGGGCCAATCATGATCACGCTTACTCCTTGTGGCCTAGGCCTGATTTCTCACCCTTTCAATCCCCAAAACCTAGTATGATGACCCAAATGCTTTCCCAATCAAACATTCCTAAAATCCAGCATAGGATACTCTTTATAGTACCAAAACAGCTGCCTACAACCTAACCTTTCCACCTTATTCCAAATCGAACTTCACAAACCATCTTATATTGAAACTGGCTTGCATCAGATTAGCAATAGCCATCGTAACTGCGATACATCAAACAACGAGTCTAGTAATAATTACTGCACATTATGAGAGATTAGAAGTAAGGGAACTGAAATATGAGTTCAGCAACTAAAAGGGATGAATTGTGGTGCCAATCCAAGTCTACAGAAAGACAGACACATAAAGGACAACAGTCCCTACCTCTTCCAACAATGCCCTACTTTTCATTCGCAATAGTCCCTTGGGTGGAGCAGGCGGAAGGCTTTTCTTTGGATTTGCCTTCTTAAGCTGCAAAGTATATCCAAAAAAAGAAGAAATTAAGCACACTCTCAAAGTCCAAGTGAGAGGCAAGAAGATAATTCCTAGAGTATGGCTCAAAGAATAGTTAAGGTACTGAATATATTTGTCCATTAAAAAGAGAGAAGAAACGGCAAACTTACATCAACAGATAACTTCAAAAAGTCATTAAATCTTCTCAATACTCCACGTGTGGATGTAACCCCTTCTGGTGATTGAATACCAACCTGAACCCTGTAAAACTGTCCTTTAAGAATGTTAAAATTTAACATACACAAAGCAGGCACATTATTAATGAAAATTTTATGTCCTGATAATTCACAAGGTAGTAAATGCATATTACACACCACTTAATTTAAAAGATGTTAGCAACCTTTCATAAGGGAAAGGTGGGTGGATTTAGGAGAGCACAGTCATTGGGCAGATGAGCAACAAGCTCCTCTTTCCCAGAACACCCAATAGGTTTTGAACCCGAGACCTCCATTATAGAAGTCTGATGCTCAAGTATTTGGAATCTCTCCTTGGGGACTAAGGGAGCAAGACCCGACTAGAAAATCTAGATAATTAGAGTATCAAAAAACATTTAAGTACATAGTGCCAATCAAGAAAAGCTGGATAAACAAACCAAAATCATGACTCATGTCCAGAATATTTGTGATTAATATATATATTAGGCTCACAACATCTAGTCATGTTTTTCAATAAGATTACACCAGGTGAAAGATTTCATATTTTGAAGATCCGAATATAACCTTTGGGAAAGTACCATGGTCAATATCTTATGATACTTGAAGACGATAAACTTGTGCGGAACTTATTTGAACACTAGTAAAAAAAATCAACTCTAATGTTTAAATTAGTAAACAATTATGAGAAACAGAGAGCAATTTTTATTAACTTCTGAAGGGTCTTCATTTTTCAATTATGTTACTAACAATAATTCCTTTGAATTTAGCATGAAGACAAGGAACATGTAATACAAATACAAATTTATATGTTTCACACTATTTAACGAAGCTATATATAAATAGTTGAGTTCCCAGTTACTCCACCAATTTCGTGGTAGTAACAGCAGTAAATTAATAATGACTTTATCTGAAAAAACTTTAGTGTATCATCATCCGTATCTTGTAAGTGAATTAAATATATTACTAAGCCAAAACAACTTCTAACCCTGGGTATAGATAAACACTGGGGAATCATTCAATTTGAGTACCACTACAGGATCTGAATTTCTTGACTTGGGGAGAACAACCCAGGAGGGTATAGTGACACAGTAACTCCATCCTGACTGAGGATCATGTGGCCACACTGTATCACGTCCATTCTGCATGAAGAAATTATAAATAAAAGATATTTTAGAAAATGCAATAGTTCTCTATAGAAAAAAATTAAAACAAAATAAAAGCAAAAGGGAGCAAAAGCAAGTACAATTGCCACAGTTTATGGCCAATAAAAAATAAAATACAACATGAAAAATAGAACTTTGCTGCAAAAGAAGGTTAAAGGGAACCAGAATGAAGTATGAACAGATGAAATAGGTCTCTCCACAGTCAAATGCAAATGCCTTTCAAGAATGAATAGAAAACCAAATGAAAAATGAGGTGGCCATCACATTCAAGATGTAAAATCATCATTTTCACAAGGGAAAATAAGTATAAAAAAAAATCCTTGGCAAATTTGAATGAAAGAATAACCTCATGCCTTAATTCAAGAAAATAGCATTTGATCATATGAATCTGCCCATCCTGCCAAACTAGCCATTTATGGGACAAACAAGATGATGGCATTGTAGAAGCTAAAAATACAAATTGGCATATTTCAATTATGCAGATTATTTTTCCAAATGAGTGTCCACTTTCCCATCTTGTAAAAATTAAGGATGAGTTAGTTAAAAAGTTGCACTTACCCCCTTATACCCCTATGTACTTTTGTTGTAACAAACTTAAGCGTTTCTAACTAACCTATCTTATGGATATTGTTGGTAACCAAAAACAACAAAGTGGACACTCATTTTAGGTCATAGGGTGTAAATCAAAATGTATAACATGGATAAGAAAGGTCAAAGATAACAAATATAATACATTTGGAAGGCCAGGAGTCTAACGAGCAAAACTATATAGAGGCTAACATGGTTTAAACATGCTTATTCTATTTGCATTACAAACAAGGTGAATTCTTGGTTTGAGTAACCAATGGCAATGGTGAGAGAATCATGTTTCTAAAAATGGTCATGAAATAAACATAATAGAAGTAAGAACAATCAAATAATAAACCAAGTCTGATTAATGAAAAGGAGGTACTTAAACTCAGCTTGCTTATCTTACAACTAGACTATTTCAAGGAGACTTTTCATCAATTTCACTTTCCTAGAGTGAAAGCATAACATTTAGTAGAATCTCAATTCCAGGTTCCTGAACTTGGTCCATAGAGTCAAACCCAAATTCCAATTGATATGAAGCTGAGAGTTGATCAACTTAAACACTTTTGGCTAACAGGACTACCTATCTTTTCTTGTTGCTGCAAAAATGATACCTGACCATCAATTGAATATAATCTACATACTATATTAATTTGGATTAGTAACCAAGTCAAGTTGCATACTGAAGCTAACCAAAGAAACCCTATCCACCAAAAGAAGGAAAATAATGCATCAGCACAAAAAAATACTGGATTCAAATTACGAAATCGCACATCACAGATCAATCAATCAATGAAATTGAGCTCCAATTCACCAGAACTCCAAATAAAAGCGAAAGTGATCAAACTACGACATACCCATTTACGCGGGGGAGGGCTCCAATCCATCCCCAAAGGCAGTGGCGAGGTTCCATCGTGTCTGTGCTTGGGTGGAGGGAGCCTCTCCATGATTCAACTCGATCTCTCTTCGCAATTCAGAGCCCAATCACTGAAAGCTATCAACAGATCGTCCCTATCAACCCCGTATCTGCAATTGAGAATAAGAAAAAGCTAGGGTTTTTCGGCGATCTCGGATCGGACGAACCGGAGCCGAGAAAAAGGAGTCCGTAGAATATCTCCGTCAGTGGTAATGCGGAGCGGAGTGGCACATGTTGGAAGGGACGACGCGCGCGTGGCTATACGAAACCCCTCAAGTGAAGAGCCTTGGTTTGATTCTCTCTCGTCTTTCTCAACTACCTGTCTTCTTCTGCGTATGGCTTTTGCATTGAGCTTCACGGTCACAACGTTTAGCCGAACAAACAAAGAACATTACTACTACTTGTTTGCCATCCAAAAAATTAAACGTTTATCACAAGAAGCATGGTATACATAAGGGGTAAATACAATAAGCACCCTGAAATAAGAACTCTGAAGTTAGGGGTAAAAACAATTAGCACTCTTAAATTTTGGTTTGGAACAATAAGCACTCTTAAAGTATCAAAAGATCTTTCCGTCAGTTAAATGTAACTCTAACAGTGGAAATGACCAAAATACCCCCCAAAATAATAGATTAAAAAAACAGATCAGATCAGAAATCTGATCTCTTAAACCCTAACCCAACCCATCTCTCCCACTTCTCTCCCAACCCAACACTCCGCCACCACTCTCTTCCGCC
>JAYMTK010002795.1:0-13220 GCA_036897405.1 Pelargonium myrrhifolium | reverse complement strand
CGTTTTTTTTTTTAAACCTAAAAAACCCTAAAAGAAATTGTTTCCTAAAATATAAAATAATGCAATTTCTTATTATTCTTGTGTAGTTTTATAATTAAACTAAATTGAAGGCCATAAAAATTAGATTGATGAGGTGGCACTCTAATACGCATTATAAACCTCTTTCTTGGTTATGCTTTTATAGTATGTATAGATTTGATTATATTAGATTGACGTTTTATGCTGTTTTAGTCTTAATGGACCCATTTTAGGTATAACCTCACATTTATTTATTTTAATAAAAAAATATGCATCATCCGTCAAATTTCGTGCAACTGTTTAATGTAATTTTATATACTCAGAAGTCAGTTTTTTTGTAAAGCACTTGGTGTTCATTGACCACAAAAATGGGTGAAGAAGCGAATTTATGGTAGAAATTATATGATCAAGAATTGTACGCTGGTATATCTTTAATTGAAGAATACAAACAAAAAACCTCAGGTTTTGCTGAAGAATTCATAGGCGGTATCAATATTAAGGCGTAATGGTAAATATACATACAGCTCTCACTAATTTACTACAAACCAGCACCAATATGGGTAAAACAGGGACTGTTTTTGGCTCCTATGCACACTGAATGTTTGATATAGATTTCTCATGCAGCAAATATGATCTGCAACAATGTTGAACCATGACTAATCCAAATTACACGCTGTACAAGTCGAAGAGAACGAATCTTGACAACCAAAATTGAAAAGGACCATCACGCCGTAGCAATTGCCAAATCACTGAGCTGATGATGACGAGGATGATGATGCTTCTAGCAAATGCTGAGGATTATCGAGAACCCTCATCGGCTTCCAAGCAGATTCTTCTTTGTTCTCTCTCAGAGCCACGAAGTTTAGAGCCTCACTCTGGACTTGATAAATATGACATGCCCATGGGTATGATTCTGGTGCAGACCATACCTTTTGCTCAAAGGTGGTCTCCTCAGCAAGCGATTCTGCCACACAATAGACGGCATTGATTTCCGGCTCTGCAAATCCGGCTTCGGCTATGCATCCAAGAGATATAAATCCCTCTGGAGCTCGTGGATGCCATATCGATATTGGAGTTGTGTAGTCGTCCAAGCAGTTCCTCCATACCTACATTGTACAACAAAAAGTTATATTCCACTTATGTGAAAAATGAAACCTACCAAGTAAATTGTTCTGAACACTGAAGGCCAAGAAAAAACAACACCATCAGATTGACAATAGATGTTAGAAAAAGCGAAATCTTGGACTGTGCTTCTGTACGATTCGATGATGGAATTGTCAACCACAAGTATTTTTTTTAACCGAAGATATAAAGATTTTTCTTTAAGATCAAAGTCAAATAAAACTACTTACAAATACAGTCAAAGTATGTTAGAAATACACAGCGATGTCACTTGAGAGTGAGTAGGAAGTTTGGACAGCCAAAATTTCCACTCTGCTTCCAGTACTTTTATTCTTGTTTACAGAATCAAATGATGCTACCTACTTATGACCTGCTAGTGAACCCTTCCTACACTGGTCTACCCAAGTGGAGAATCACATCGATAAGTTTCTTTTCCAGTCTCCATATTTCAATTTCCCCAAAATAAATAAGCTTAATGTAACCAAATATTGTTATCAACCAGCGATAGAACAAAAGCAGAGACTATATAAATTAGAACCCCTTTATGAACTGTGGATAAGTAGCCAATGAAGGAGTAAGCAAATATAAGTTACTCTTTCCCCATTATTTATACTAGGGATCTCATCTTGGAATTCATTGCCTGGCTAAAGTCTTTTCCAGGTTTTGGAGTGTACAGTGGGAGACCCATGTCATGGACCTAGTTATGCCAAAGAACTTTTGAGACTAGAATATTACAGTTTACGTGTCTCACATTGAAAGAATATGAATTACTGACTACTTGATTGGGGTCCTCCACTTAATAGCTCAGGATTTTGGGTTAGAGAAACTTAACAATTACACTTACAACATAACAAACGATATATTTCTTACCAGATCATAGCCCACTGGAAGTGCAAACAGTCTGCTAATGTTCTGGTAAACAGCAGCAACATTCGGGGGATGGCAGCTAACACGAGCAATATCACCAATGGAGACATACCTGAAAGAGAACAAACGGGCCTCAGTTAGCATTAAGAAGAAAACCTTTAATCAGTTCAACGGTAGTCAACTATTTCTTATTTGTATAAAACTAACAAGTTTACAAGTTTGCCTTCATCATGTAACTCGGCTCTGACGTTTACCCACCTTAATATTTGGATGTCTACCATGTGCAACCCTTGCGCATGATAAGAATCATTGGAATTTGGAATTTGTATTTTTTTTTTAAATCTGTTCAGTCATTTTATGCACTTTCTTGTGTTTTCAAGATAAATAAATAATATTAAATTACTAAACATGAGTCTCAATGAACCTTAATATGTGCATGCGTTGCACAGGCTAGATAAATCCTTATTATTTATTCAACTCCATTAAATGCAACTACTGAGAATAAAATAGTTTAGGAAACTTGGGATCTGAAAGAAAAATAAAATCATTATTACCCTTGTGGGCAAACAGGTCTCCAAATGGTACATATTTCATTTTCCCCCGGAACCTGAAAAGGGGAACCACATTTCACAGATCAGAACAGGAGAGAGAGAGAGAGAGAGAGAGAGAGAGAGAGATGATGTAAACTAATGCACCTGCTTTCTGGTTAATGTGAACCGGCCTTTTGGTTCCTGTTTACTGCTCCAAATATTCACAAAGTTTATAGTACGCTCAATAAATGTCCTTTCGCCAGATGCAGCACTTAATGATGAGAGCTTTCTTGAGTTGATGATGGCTATGCCTCTGGTATCTGACTCTTTCTTATCAGTTCCGCTCCAAGCGAAATGGACATGTCTCTGGCTCGAAGGAACCTGCAGATAAAACCCAATCAGAGTATACCCAAATACTAACTTAAAAAGAGTACATATATATGCACAATACGAACCTTTAGAATAGAAGATTTCTTATCAGACTGGTATGCTTTCCACATCTTATGAACTACTGAACTTATCCTAACAGCTTGGGTTTCTCTTCCCTCCACTTCCTCAACATTGCAAGTTATAACACGGACAAAAATTTCTGACCTCCTAAAACTTTTCAGATGAAGCATCAAATGTGAAGGTTGGCTGGAGCCTGCTTTTGCCAATTCAACTGCCATTAGCTCTTCCCATGGAACATCCCACATTATCTTGCAAGGCTTTGTATCCATCTTGTCTAGAGCCAAACACTAAACAGGAGCAGAGAATAAGTATTAAGTCAACAATGAACTCTAACAGTTCAAAGGTACATAGAGCAAAGCACCCTTGCTTACCTGCAACAACATGACTCGTTTGTTGGTAACCAAAACAATCCGTTTGTAAGGCACAACAAAATGTTCTTCATAATAATCAGACCAAGCAAATTTTGATGGCTCCTTAAATATTTCAGTGCAGCCAAAATGGCGACTTGCTTCTGCAAGGTACAGTATCATCTGGAAAAGAGTAACAGAGGTTATAAATTGACAATCATGTTTCTTTATTTTCTTATCCATAGAAAATACTTACATTTTAGATTGCATTGATGAAAAAATCTAAACTAAGATTGCTGGTTTATATTAGTGTACTAAAAAGTAGATTCTGTTTTCCTCCTTTTTTTTCCCATTATAAACTAGATTCTAGATCAATATAGGCCCTACTTCACCATTTCCTCCTTCACTTGATGGAAAATGAAGAGCTGAGGATACATATATTTGAGTTTGCAGCATCATGCGATAGTAAAATGTTATGTTTTATATACTAATAGCCCTTAATAAAACAAATAAATGCATTTCCATCAAAACAATATTTTTACTGACAAATGGTATAAAAAATTACACATAAAATATGAAAAAGCAAATAAGACATGTACCTGCCCAACAGCCTCTTTCTCACAATACTCCCTAAGTACACCATCAGCTCGAATTGCCCGGGGATTTCTGATTCTCTGGGCACTGGATTTGTTATTGAAAACCTCCAAGCATTTGGAACAACTTGCACCAATTCCATCAACAGTCAGTGAAACAAAATCTAATGCCCCGCTCACTGGCTGTACGACAAATCCTATAGCAGCACGTCCAACCCCTTGAGCAAAACCCAAGAGACCATTCTGTCTGGCACTGTCCACAGGTTTTGTCACTACTCCAGATACCCCAAAAGCAAAGCCTTGGGCAAGAGCTTCTGTTCCTTGCATGATCCCATCACCCACCCCCGTGATTTTCCTTGACCATACCTGTTCCAATGTTAGAATATTGTTTTTTAGTGTATATCACCACAGTGGTTAGTTAAGATAATCTTGCCTGCTTTGAACGTAGTTGCAGAAACTGGCCATCAGTTGAAATCTCGGCAAAACCTTTACTAAGAGACGCCAGTGTTGAACTTGTCATGCCAAGTACATCCACAGAAAATATCAAGTGTAAGGGATTATGAATCAAATCTCTCCAAATACGGTTTGTAACAGCAGGCAAAATGGAACTTTTCCGCATAAATCTATCCCTATGCATGACTCTCCTTAGATGCACCTGAAATAGAAAGATCATTTTTACACTTGATATTACATACATGATAGAGGCATGCGTATTTCATTTTGGAAGGATAACATTGGTGAAATTAATTATGAAAAATATTGCAACATATTGAATGGATAATACTTCAGAAGTCCCTAAAGATAATTGCGAAAAATGTACATCAAATGGATTTTGATTTTTCAGGAAAGGTTTACCTTTTAAAATGTTATTTATATCCTCAACATATCCAATATGTGTCAAAAACTATTGAAGCCAGGACTTCCCTCTCTGATACTCTGAAAGCTTAAGTTAACAGAATGCTTCAAAAGTTATTCACTACTCTTTTTTTTTCAAAAAAAGATCAGAGAATTGTTATTCACTACTTAAGCTAATAGAGCACTACACCTTTTACTAACTATTTTCTCAGTAGATGAAAATCCCTGTGACCTCACACTCTACAATGCGTTCACATTCAAACACATTGTATACCTCATTAATTAGAAATAGAAATTTTCATCTCAGGATCTCAATTAATTTGGAATTTAAGATGATTGTTGATTCTACTTCATGTTTAAAGGGTTTGAGAAGTTAATATTCAAGTTAGATCTGGTGTCAACTGGTCAGGACCTTTGGATGGGTTAAATTTAATATTGATAAAAAGGAAAGCTGGGTCTACCTGGAATTGCTGGGGTTTTAAGGAATTTTAAGAGAAGGAGAGGTGATTTGTGTGTTAAGCATTAAGTGTGCTGACTTGAATTGGATTTATTTGGCTTATGAGGAGATGAAAGACATGGTAAGTTGTTAGTGGAAAGTTGACTCGAAGGTGGCAGTGTCCACATCAATAAATCTTCAAAAGTATCATGGATGTCTTAGGAGCGTTTCAAGAAGATTTAAGAATAAAGAATCAAGTAAGAAATTTGTGGTCTGCAGATGGTCTGAACTTGGCCAAAAACAGTGTCTTCAGGCCTCACCCTTTGATTTTGTAATTCTAAGATCTAAATCTTAGGAAGGTTTTAGGTCTAACTAAGTTTCTTTTAGCGAGGGTTTGAAAATATTAATAGAAAACTGTCTTTGTGGGTCTGTTTTCCTGGGCATGCTATAATTATGTTGGCTAAGGTAGCTTTGTTAAAGGGCTTGTTTTTGGCTTCTTTTCCACAGCGGGGTATTTGGTTGTGTAGGTCTTGTAATATGGTGACAATCTTGCAGGTCCAGCTTTCATCGCTCTTGGTTCCTGTTTCATTGAATATAATGAAGTTTTACAGAAAAAGTGAATTTTTTTAAGTATTGTACTTTGAGATTACTCTCCTTCGAATATGAAATTAGAAATCATGTGAAACAACTGGAGTTTCTCATATTTGGTAAGAATGCTGATATACAAGCTTTTCTTACACTATTTACCATTTATCTGTAATACATTTGAAAATTAATAATTAAAGGTGAATTATGTATTTACATACTAGTTGGTAAGTGACGTTTTTAGCCAGAGATATAGCAGAATTATAGCTGTTCACTTAAAATAAAATGTTCAAGGACACTAAAATGATACAACAAAATCTTTTTCAAATGAATTGAAATCACAGATCATCCTATTTGAGGGGTCAAACAAAAGTCTTGAGATTGTTCTTGCTCTGGAGCTTATTTAGTAAAGCACATACTAAGAAAATTTCAGTTGGGAACAGATCAAAATTCAAAGCAGTGTTGTCAGCGGCGCAAGGCGCACAAAGGCACAGACTTCTTTTGGAGCCATGGCGGCAAGCCTTTGGAAAATGAGATGCAAAAAATGTATTAAAAAGTACAAATATATTCTAGGCATATTTAAAAGATAACCAAACTAGAAAACATCATCCAAATGAGTCAAACGATAAAACTAATAGTTCTAATTGTCGTCATTCTTGTGACCGTGGGAGAGGAAGACTGTCAAACTAGAATAGAAAAATTTCTCCTCATGGTCTTGTTAAGCATATTTCTGATTTCACTTATATTTCCCTTTATTTTATAATCCCAAAAGGCTTAAAAGGCTATACATAACACTTGGGCTTTTTTATTTTACATATGGCGCATCTTGCGAATGAAGGAATAGCACTCCTTAGATGGCCCATGGCAATGACCATGTGCTACGCCATGCCTTGCCCCATGGCACATGCCATTAATAACTATGGTTCAAAGTTGAAGCCACTAACCCACAACTGATTTTGAAACTGTAAAAAACTTGCGTTTGCATGACAAGAAGTGAAACTACTTCCATTCATGTACCAAAATCATAATAATAAATAAATAAATAAAAACAGATAAAGTGCTTAGATGTAATAGGACCTGACCTGAATTTTAAATGCATTTCCAACAGCCGACAGTATGGGGCTCCAAACACCTAGAACCCCATGGGGTCTTTGAGCTGGTGCTGTCTCCATGGCTACCTTTAGCCTTACTTCCGAAACATCTATTAGGCTAAAAGGGAAAGGAATATAATCACACTTCACTCAAAACCAAAATTATTGCAACATTTAATGATTCAAATTTGATGGTCAAGATAGTAAACTGTACCCTATTCACTATAAAGCAAAATTGTAAACCGAAAGCATTGTTGCACTATTGAATTCAACTATGTCCAACATGCAAATATATTTGTGCATTTAGCAAAATTGCCCAAAGTATGAGACAACAAATGGCATTTTTCAGATGAAAGTTATCAGTAATAACTTACTCAACACGTATCTCTGGATCAACTCGTGAGATACCAGAACTTTGGGGAATACGATCCAGCTGAAGATTATTGTAAAAGTCCACCAAAGCCCATATAATTGGTTCATGGATATTAATCCTCCAACACTTGTCCGTTACCTTTCATTTCAACATAGATTTTAATTAGATCATAGATCAAATATATTTTAATACATACAATATAGTGAATTGCATTTCCATCATTATTTAACCATCTTACCCGGATATATACATATGGGTAAACCAGGACACCATCAGCATTCTCACTGCACATTGTAATAGTCATCTTAAAGACTGGATGATGCATGTCAGATGTCTGCTCAGGCGCCAAGAGCACAGGCATCAAAGTTAAAGGAAGCTGGTTGTCAAGTTGCAAATGACCTAGTATGAGCTTGAACCTGGAACAAATGACCACAAAGGCTTAGCTTGTTTATTGAAAGCATCTTATTCTAATAAAACAAACATCAAAGCATCCTTGGGGTTCAGGTTTGGAAATGCAACTTCCTTCATATGAACTATGTACTACTAGATTTCATAAAAAAAAAATAGAGAGAGAGAGAGCAACAAATGTATTATGTATGTTTTAATTACAGTTTTACAAATATGTAACCCAATTTAAACTGTATATAAATTGCTGACTATTCTGAAAAGCATGCACTATATTTTTTTCAGACATATGATCTTTTTAAAATCATTAACTGAAAGTGATTCAAGGATTATAGCTCAAAATACATAATACCTGCTTGTTGTACCTCCATCATAGCCGGTAGAATATGATACAAAGACTCGCTCCAAATATAAGTAAGAGACCTCCTTTGGCTGATGGTCTACAAGAGAAACTCCAATAACTCCCATTTCGACTATAAGCTCCATAGGAGTGGCATTGTTTTGCATCTCAGTCGGCATGTGCGAATTTCTCCAATTCCCAGAAGGTGTAAAAGATGAAATTTCTTCATTTGAATTTGACCCTGATGTTCTGTGATCTTGGAATCTAGCAACCTTAATATCCCCCATTTCAACCACATGGAATTGAAGTCCTAGTTCCACATTTTCTGCAGAACATACTCCAGCCTTTTCCAAATCAAGTTTCCAATTTCCACTGCCACTGTTCCCATCAATCTTGGTATCAATGAACTTTTGGCCGTATGGATCTTCCCAACAAAAAATTGTTGTTGAAAGTGGTCGCAACTGAATCCAGGTATCTTCACTGAATCCAAACTGGCGAATGCTGATTGTTTTGCTTGTTGTTCTATTCTCAATCCTGCTTAAAATAAAAGTTTGGCGGGTCAGCGAAACCAATAATATATGCAGATACTATTTGAACCATCTAAATTGTGCACAAAGATTTAAATACTATCAATGAAAGAAATACCTAACAGGACCATTGGAAAATCCAATCCGAAATACAACTACAAAACGCGATCCTTCTTCATAGCCCCGTATCTCCATCCTCATAAATCTTCGAGTACCCGCATGCGTCCTCATAACCAGAGATATAGTGTCTTCTTTAAAAATTTGTATAGGAAATGACCATTTTGTGTCTTCCAATCGAACCTATGAATATAAGAAGATTTCTATTTACATAATTATTTGATGGAAAATATAAGATAGCTTTGGTTCACCAGTCAAACAAAATCATAATTTCATGATTCTTTTGCCAAAATGTGAAATTCCTGGTTGGAACATCACAACTTAACTCCAGTCAAGAGTTTATGGATGATAGATATGAGGCTACAAAAAATCTAGGGGTAATTAATCATAAATAAAATATCTTATCAGCCAAAACACATAACCACCCCATACTAAATTTTCCGCACTAAACCACCCTATGTGTTATGCATCAAGAGTGTTATCGGTTAAAAATAACTGAAATTTACCCTCTTATCACGTGTTGTGCACATGACACACATTTTGAAATCTATACATACTATAAAAGCAGAATAAAAAAAACTGGTTTATAATGCGTATTAAATCGCCACGTCATCAAAATTTATTTTCAGTGTCCTTATATCCGTTGTTCTAATTTATATTTCTCATGGTACGCTTTTTTTTAGTACGCATACAAAATTGTAGCCAGTGATAGAATATTTTTAATATTTTTCAGCCACATGAACAATACAATATGGATGAATTATACGCATTCAACGCTAAGACTCGTTAGTTTGGAGTGCTAAATGTAAGTAATTTTACTGATCAATGTATTTTAAGTTCATTAATTTAGATTAAACATATTAAACTCTATTGTAAATGTTTGTAGCCCGTGCAACGCACGGGGCTTAAACTAGTACCTAAAATACCTCAAAACACAATGGCCTGAATCTCGCCGGAAAAATAAAAACACCAAATGAAACCACAAAAAGTGTTTTTTTTCATAAAGTTAAAGACACCATCACATTCCTTTTAAAACATTACATGAAATCAAGTTGACATGTCTTCCAATTATGAATCAGTTTTTATTATTTTTTTCAAAAACTTATAGATCTGGACCGAAAATCGCTATTTTGGTTCACATAGCTTCAATTTTTTCTCAAATATGACCCTACAATTGTGTTCCTCTTGAAAATTTACATGAAATCAAGTAAAAAAAATCACTCAGGTCGAAGCTTGTAACACATAGTTATGATTTTTCTTCATTTTTGACTAATTTTACAGATTTTGGCCAAAAACCAGATCTGTGATAGGTACATTTCACCAACAAAACTTCATTTTTAAAATAAATAAAAAAATCTATAGCCATAATCATGCTCCTCTCAGAAAACTATATGAAATAAAGTAAAAAATCACTGAAATCGAAGATTGGAGCTAGAAGTTAAGAATATTTTCATTTGTTTTATAAATAATAATTTCAGGTCTGGTAGAAAATTTGGTCATTTTGGTCCATTAACGTTTTTTTTTTTCAAAATAAATTTCATAATAAAGTTTCTCTCGAAAAAGTACTCATCAAGTACAGAGTTGTGAAAATCGGAGATTGGATCAGTTATGAATTTTTCTTTATTATGTCATTTGGTCTAATCAATTAATGACGTTAGCGATTTTCCATTTAAATTGAAAGCTCAATATTAATTTTATAATTTAACATGCCCCCTCACCCATGCACAAGTCTTCTTGTTGCCTTGTGCTGAAATTTAATTAGGGTGGTGGCAGCGGGACTCGAACTTGTGACCTTTAGTTCACCAAGACTCGGATTCCATGTAAAGAACCAATCCAACTAACAGTTTAACCTGATAGTTGAGGGCCCAATATTAATTTTATAATCTAACACAACTGATCTTCCCCTCCAAAGGCATCAAAAAACCCTGGCAGACGCGTCTCTGACAAATGGTCACCAGATTTGCCATGTCATCGAAATGATCTATTCCAGTGTTACTACTACGCTAGTTTATAAAATTTCCACTAATTTATTATTTCTGTTACAATCCACAAACTTGAAATTTGTATCTCCCTCGAGTTCGAGGGGATGTTGAGATATATTAAAATTGGATACCTTAGACTATGTTTTCCATAATTGTTTCTCTAGATTAAGGCTTAGTTACCAAGCCTTGTTGGGCCAAGCAGTTTAGGCGCTTTGTATTCCCTCTTATTTTCGCTTTGCACGTGGCCCATGCACATGTTCACTCATTGCCTTGTGCTGGAATTTAATATGGGTGGCGGCACGATTCGAACCCGGGACCTTTTGTCACCAATGCTCTGATACCATGTAAAGAACCAACTCAACTAAAAGCTTAAGTTGGTAGTTGGAGGCCCAATAATAGTTTTATACTCTAACAAGAATCAAATTAATCAGATCCAAATTTTTAGTTTGCACTCAAGAACCAAGACAAGCATACCAAAATTAGTTAACTTATAATTGTGAAAAGAATAAAGATGACGGAGAAAGCATGTATAACCAGCTAATATTATTGCAACGGTAAGTAGTTCACTAACCTGCAGCTTATCAGTTTCACCCATTTCACGGCATACAAAGGAAACCCTCGAATCAGATGGACGAAGAACCTTAGGTTCATCTTCACTGCTCAACTTAATAAATATGTCTTGGCCACATCTATTTGTACAAGTCATGAATGGTCGGACAGAAATTACCTACAAACAGGATACACAGTCAAACAGCACATACTTTTTTCAAGGTAATATCAAGTTGTAAACTTCAATACTACCTTTGTAGGAACAGACTGGTAGGGGCATGGTTTTGTGGAAATGAACAGTCGCATGCCATTGCCGTCTGTATCACAAGCAAAGAGATCCAATGATCCATCCTATGAAAACAAAAAAAGTTCTGAATAAGATTTCTTACTTTATTTAGAAACTTAAAAATTAAAGAATGATGGCTCCAAGTTCAACAAACAGTGAAACCTACCATGTCACCAAGAGGTGACAAATCTTTAACAGGCCCAAACCGCTCTATGCCAGATTGAGAGATGGAAACTGAAAGGCCAAGCTTATTGAAATTCAATGCTGAAGCAATTGTATGGCCATCATATATTTCCTCTTCAGATATTTCTTCAAAGATTTCTTCACTATTCTTTTTGGAGTGAAATGGAAAAGCAATCTTCTGACTGCGTTTCTTCCCTGTCATATCCAGGAGCCTACATCTAAGTGGGGGACATTTGGCAACTGCAAACCAATAAGGAGCATAAACTCTAATGATCTTAGCCGAGAGTGGCTGTTCTGTATCATAATTTTGTTCAAGTATGATTTGAACAATCCTGCACGTAAAATAACCCTTTCAGCATACTAGCATCAGACAACAAACACAAGATAACTTATGTCTAGTCAAACCTTTTAGAAACCAGACTTCTTAAGCTGATTGTTTTAGATGGAACTCCAAGGGGATCAGATACAAGAACTGCTTCCTGTCAAACAGAAAAACAAATATTAAAAAAAAAAAAAAATGAGAGAGGAGAAGAAGAAGATAACGCTCGACAATCATCTCATTCCAAGAAATAAAGTACTAGTTTTTTTTTATCAGCAAAAGTACTTCATTAAAATGAAAGAGTTTCCAAGATAGAAACGAAGTACATACAGCGGGAAAAAACAAAATTTAACTAAGAACTGTGGAAAGACAGCCAATAGGGGAGTCTCGCCACAATGAAAAACTCCAAGCATCCGAATCTGGATTAAGGATCGCTAAAGTACTAGTTGCAGTAGAACAAAGGACAGGAATAGCTTTAATATCTTACATGTACTGGCTGCCATCCTCTTTGTGGAAGAAGTGAAAAGAACAAAGGATTTCTTATGTCGGCATTGTATATTTTCACAGTATTTCCTGGATGAAATATTCCTCTAGAGCAGTCAACTAAACAACCATTTGCTTGCCTCTCAAACACAGAATATTCAGCTGCAAGGGGAAGAAGATTAGAGATCGATAATGGTGACTTCACCACCAGGTTCCAATCCAGGATAGGATCAGAATGAATGTCTTTTGCAATTTCAGTAGCTTGTATGCTCACACAAAACCACAGTTTACGTGAACTATTTGAAGAGCTCCCACTTATCCCAGTGCAGCACAACAATTCTTCAGACTCTTTGAGGGTTGATACATATATCTCAGAATTACCTCTTTGTTTAGTGGAATCCTCTAGTTGACCAGACTTATCAACTAAAGAACTCCAAGAATAGTCTTTAAGATCCCTAGATCCAGAAGGCTTTAATTTGAAGGCATATAGACCATATTGTGTAAAGCCTGACAAAGGAAGTGGCAGGGTCTCTCCAGGTTTAAGTTGTCCAACATATATATCCTGATTTACATAACCTGACATAAGTTTCCTATTTCTGATCCATCTCCTTTGCCTTGCACAGTTCACAAACTCCAAAGGGCCACATGACTCCGGCCATTTCAGATTTTCAATGTTTGTAGCATAAACCCAACCATCAGTAGTCTCAATAGATTCTGTGTCCAAATGCCAATCATCATTCCATTCCCAGCCAGATGGTAACT
>JAYMTK010002794.1:0-13223 GCA_036897405.1 Pelargonium myrrhifolium | reverse complement strand
AAAGGTGAATGTCATCTTCAATAACTAGAGCGAAATTAAAAGAAAAGAGAGAATTATTGGTCGGGCAAGCAACCAAAGGTTGCCACTGGAACGGCGGAAGCTTCAAGAGACTCAAAACAATGAATTGAGAGGCTCTGATACTATGTTGAATTTATTTTATTGAAGTGAATAACTTGTTGTAACTAGTACAAGAGAGACTCCTTTATATAGGAGATTAAAACTAGAAATAGGAAATTAAACTAAATTTTATACTAGGAAATTAAACTAACCTTTCCTAAATACAATATATTACTTAATTTTACTAACACCTTTCCTAATTCTACTAGACTTAGGTACGGACTGAAGACCAGACCAGATCTCGAAAAATCAAGAGTGGACTGCTTATTGAACTCCCCCAACCCCACCTGCAGCTGATTGTGGTTTAAAGGTCATGTGTAACTTCTAGGTATCAAACACTTGACACTAGGATGTGTGTTCAAGCTCATGCAAGTTGAGTAATGTAAATTTTTGGTATTTGCTTCTTAAGAGCATGCTGCAGTATGTTTTACTAAATTATGGTATCTCCAGATCTTTTAAAATGAAAAACATTTGATAAGGTTTAGTCTTTCTGTGTGAATTGGTAGATAGGTCAGTAAATTGAAGACTAAAGATGGAAGGCACTTGACATGTAACAAAACTGAGTAAAAACAGCATCAGTTACTCCACATGTAAAGTGAAATGTTGTCCATGGAGAATTTTGAGAACATGGTGATGCATAGGTTTTCAAACTTCCATTGCTGGTACTATATAGTATAGGCATGCAACAAGTACAGATGACAAGGTCAAGCTCAATTGTACCTTTACAAAATGCCAATCCTTCAAATAAAGCACAGACTTGCCACTACTGCTCTGAGTTGAGTCATCACTGCACTCCCTTGAAGACTCATTAAGCCAGTGACCAACAAACTCTGAAACAGACATGTCTACTCTCTTCTGATCTGTGAATTCTCTAGTGCCACAATCTGCAACCTATAGCAGCATGGCAATAAAATATCACTTGATTGTAGAATGGAGAAGTTCAGTGTTAGGGAACCCGCATGTAAATAGCATATACAGTAATAAATCAGTACAGTGGTGTACAGTGGCTTGCGAATCCAAAGTTGTCAAGAGAATGAACAAAAGCACGCACAACACACAAAGTATACTGTTTTCTCCCAACTTAAGAAAATGATTAATAGCCCAGCACCCTAAAACCAAAAGGCGAAAGCCCATATACCAATTACCAAAAATGGCACATTCACTCAATAGGAAATACAAGTAATTACATAGAAATACATATTAATTCCAATCCATTGATTGGCAATCATTTTGAGGTACCATTTTTCTTGTATATTCGGTGATAAAACTTATAGACCAAGTGTTATTGCCACAATGAGACCCTTGATGTGATATTATTTGGACAGATTTGTGGGCAATAATTTTGATCCAGACTCCATTATGGGAATCTGGGTACATTGTCTCCACTTCAATACTCCCAATAACAAGCATTCACATACATATTCTGTCTGGGTATCATCAGTAATCAAAGAAAGCTCCAACAGTATGTTCATACATAAATAGACTTTCACCTGCAAACTAAGAGAAAAGTTCAATTTTACTAGCCTCCTCTTCAATGATTAACGAATTAAAAGAAGAAACTTTTTCCTCAGTAAACAGAGAAACAAACAAAAAAAAGAGCACCTGAACGATGGAGTTGCCGAAATGGGCGGAGAAGAAGGGGAGATTGGGGTTCCCAGTGGCGGTAACCCAATCTCTGCAAGCCCTCCAATCATCCATGAGTCCCGTAACGACCACTGGCTCATTCTTCGCCAAGTACCTCTCCGCAAACTCACTGTACCTCAGCTCTTTGCCATTCACCTTCTCGATGTGGCCTCCGACTTTGACACCCATCTCCGTCCGTCAACCAGATTTGTGGTTTTTTGGTTTTTATAGGTACAAAAATATGTCTCGGTATCAAAAAATATATTTATATTTATATTTAAAACAAAAAAATATATTTATATTTATATTTAAAACAAAAAATACTGCAAATAAGCAGACATGTCGAGAATTTATTGGCTGCACTCCAGATGTACGCACCTAATTGGATACATATCCATGTATACAATAAGCGAAACCGGTTTGACCCAAATACCCGTAAGATATTCAAGTAAAGAAATAGAAATAGGAATAGTAGTAGAATATATAGAAGGAACTCCGATTCGAACTAGTAGTAGAGCGCACAGCTCACCTTTCCGCTTGCTATAAATATCCAGAAAACAACCCTCTCTCTCTCACACTCACAAAACCCTACTCTGTTATTACAACCAAAAAGCTTGCGATCAACTATGGCCGATCCAAACAACCCTTCATCCTCATCTGACCAGTACGTATCATCTGCTCTTTTTGTATACACAGATGCTTTTGCATGTGAATTTTGATTTGACATTGTGAATACGTTACCGAGCTCAGTGAATTTTTAGTGTGGTTCGAGTTTGTTTGTTTGTTTTGGTGGAAAAATATTCCTTCCAAACTTTGATAAAGAGTTTTGATTCTTTTAGCTTCTTCTTTTTCAGTTTTGAATTTTCTGTTTTCCTGTTTTTGTTTGATGGCCAACTTTGGTGTCAGCTCTTGTATGGTGTGAAGTTAAATTTAAGTGCATCGTTGGACAAAAAAACTTTTATGTAGATAGTATTGTAGAATTACTAAAGGAGAGTGTGGATTATTCCCGGAATTTGCCCCAGGAGAGTGATTTGCAGGGACCATGCCCATAATTATGCAGCTCGTTTGTGTGACTTGCTTCAAAATCTGAATTCTGCATAAATTGTTCATTCCAGTGTAGTGGGACTTCATGTTTTGCAAACAATGTAATTGTCAATGGGACCAAAAGTAATGCTAGGGTGGATCGTCTTTACTTCCAATTTTTGTTGGCTGTGCTATCTGTTATAATTGTCATCTTATGTTTTCAATTTTAGTCTTCTAGCTATCTCTAGGGAATGCAGATATTAGGTGTTTACATCTACGATATTGTCTGGTAGTCCTTTTAGTTTCTTCCAACATAATCAAATTGCATGTCTGAAATAGGAAAAGTAAGAAGGATTTTTCCACTGCAATATTGGAGCGTAAGAAATCTCCCAACCGTCTTGTTGTCGATGAAGCAATAAATGATGATAATTCTGCGGTCTCCATGCATCCTGTTCAAATGGAAAAGCTTCAGTTTTTTCGAGGAGATACAGTTTTGATAAAGGTGATTATTTCTTCACTTTTTTTCTCCACACAGATTGCTGGTATTAATTTTGGGAACTTACATAGCCTGCTTTTGCTACAGGGAAAAAAACGCAAAGACACGGTATGCATTGTTCTTGCCGATGAGCAATGTGAAGAACCAAAGATAAGAATGAACAAAGTTGTGCGAAGTAATCTTAGGGTACGCCTTGGAGATGTTGTATCTGTCCATCAGTGTCCTGATGTGAAGTATGGGAAGCGAGTTCATATTCTTCCTATTGATGATACAATTGAGGGTGTGACTGGCAACCTATTTGATGCATACTTGAAGCGTAAGTTGCTGTTTCATCATAGTAGTTATGACAACTTTTCTCTTGTCCCCTACAATGTAATTTATCTATGTTGCTTTCATGATTTGTTGAATTACTTCCTTCTGGTTCTACAGCATACTTCTTGGAATCGTACCGACCTGTGAGGAAGGGTGACCTTTTTCTAGTCAGGGGTGGTATGCGGAGTGTGGAATTCAAGGTGATTGAGACAGACCCTGGTGAATATTGTGTCGTTGCACCAGACACAGAGATCTTCTGTGAGGGAGAACCTGTTAAACGTGAGGATGAAGAGAGATTGAATGAAGTAGGCTATGATGATGTAGGTGGTGTTAGGAAGCAAATGGCTCAGATCCGTGAGCTTGTAGAACTTCCTCTTAGACACCCACAGCTCTTTAAATCAATTGGTGTGAAACCTCCAAAAGGTATCTTGCTATATGGGCCTCCTGGTTCTGGGAAAACCCTCATTGCAAGAGCTGTGGCTAATGAGACAGGTGCATTTTTCTTCTTGATAAATGGACCTGAAATCATGTCTAAGTTGGCTGGTGAAAGTGAAAGCAACTTGAGGAAGGCATTTGAGGAAGCTGAAAAGAATGCCCCATCCATCATTTTTATTGATGAAATAGATTCCATTGCTCCAAAAAGGGAAAAGACGCATGGTGAAGTAGAGAGACGTATAGTTTCCCAGCTTTTGACGCTAATGGATGGCCTTAAAAGTCGAGCTCATGTGATTGTTATGGGAGCTACCAATAGGCCCAACAGCATTGACCCTGCTCTTAGAAGATTTGGAAGGTTTGATCGAGAAATTGACATTGGTGTGCCTGATGAGGTTGGAAGATTGGAGGTTCTTCGCATCCATACCAAAAGTATGAAACTTGCAGAAGATGTAAGTGCATAGCCAATATAATTTTGTTTTGCTTTATTGACGATACTGTTTGGAATCATTGTGCTTATATGCCCAATTATTATTTTTTTCAGGTTGATCTTGAAAGAGTGTCTAGAGATACCCATGGTTATGTAGGTGCTGATCTTGCAGCTCTTTGCACAGAGGCTGCACTTCAGTGTATTAGGGAAAAAATGGATGTCATCGACTTAGAGGATGAGACTATTGATGCTGAGGTGTTAAATTCTATGGCTGTGACCAATGAACACTTCCAGACTGCCTTGGGCTCTTCTAATCCATCTGCTCTGCGTGAAACCGTAAGTATAGGCCAAATAAACAACAATCTCCTACATATGTTGGGAAATGTTTTAAATTGTTTTTTAGCATTTGCAGCAATATTACATCAATCTATATATTTTCTTTGTATGTTCAAGTAGAATTGTGTTAGTTGTTTAGTTGTTAATATGTGCCTGAAACTTTTACCTAAATTTCTTTACTCACAGAAGATGCCAAATGTACACAGTGATGCAATGTTTTGGAATTAATATGCAACCTGAATTAACTATTTTTGTATTTTGCTGGATAGGTTGTGGAGGTTCCCAATGTCAAATGGGAGGATATCGGTGGGTTGGAAAATGTCAAAAGAGAGCTTCAAGAGGTTTGTGCATCTGTCCCTTGTTGAAGTTATGTTTATATGGATGGGTTAAGCATATCTTTTGCTTGGTTGCTGACTAACAGTGGCATTTAAAATATGTATTAGCCTTTTATTTTTGTTATAAATATTGTTGCATGATGTATATCTTGTTCGTACTGCTTATAAGCACGCATATCTAGTCCACGTAAGTACTGCTAGATGTGGAAAGTGCAATCTGCTTTTTATTTGATACCTACTGGCTGAGTATGAAGGGTTAAATGATATTTCTGAATATAAATACTGTGGCTGTCGTGCTCATAGTGACAGGGAAAGAAAAAAAGAAAAGAAATCCTTAGTGTCCTTGTAAACATGATTTGATCATTTTTTATCTTTATACGAGCTTAGCTTTCCCTCTCACTTGGGTTCTCGCTTAGATTGTAGTGAGTGGTAGTATTTATTGCTTTTTTATTATCCATGATATATGAATGCATAACAAGTTTGTTGCTGCTGGCAGACTGTCCAATACCCAGTGGAGCATCCTGAGAAGTTTGAGAAGTTTGGCATGTCACCTTCTAAAGGTGTCCTCTTTTATGGACCTCCAGGCTGCGGTAAAACACTACTGGCCAAGGCAATTGCCAATGAGTGCCAAGCCAACTTTATAAGTGTCAAAGGACCTGAACTACTGACCATGTGGTTTGGAGAAAGTGAAGCTAATGTACGGGAGATATTTGACAAGGCTAGAGGCTCAGCTCCATGTGTGCTTTTCTTTGATGAGCTTGATTCCATCGCAACTCAGGTACTACTATTTCAAGGCTTACTTTCTACAAAATGTTAATGTTCTGAATCATTCTAGATATTTCAATGGCACGCAATACCCCAACTCCTTCAGTCACATGTTTTTACTGTGTCTCACATAGCCACATCTCTAGTTGTTTTATTGCAATTCCACCGTGCCAAAGATTAATGTTCTTCTATTTGTGGCGCATCCCAATTTCAGCGTGGCAGTTCTGTAGGAGATGCTGGTGGTGCTGCTGATAGAGTGTTGAATCAACTTCTGACTGAAATGGATGGGATGACTGCAAAGAAAACTGTTTTCATCATAGGTGCAACTAACAGACCAGATATTATTGACCCAGCATTGCTCAGGCCTGGGCGTCTGGACCAGTTGATCTACATTCCTTTACCAGATGAGGCTTCTCGTCTTCAAATTTTCAAAGCATGTCTGCGGAAGTCACCAGTTTCTCGGGATATTGACCTAGCAGCTCTTGCCCACCATACTCAAGGCTTTAGCGGTGCAGATATCACTGAAATTTGCCAGCGTGCTTGCAAATATGCTATCAGAGAAAACATTGAGAAGGTAATTGAATTGTCCTTTATCCCATTCTATGCTAGTATGCTGAATCAGTAGTACTGCAATTCATTGCTACTTGGTTAGTTAAACTGACAGATGTTGCCTATTTTGGATGCTTAAGTTACTTGACCCTTTCCATAAATCATAACCACAGTCTGTCGTTGCATTGCAATTGATAATTGATTTGTTAAACTCTATAGATTTTGCCTATTTCGAATGCTGGAGTTCGTGGCCCTTTTCATTAATTGTAACCATAGCTTGCCACTGTAATGCAATTCGTTGATAATTGGTTTGTTAAACACTTGATAGATGTTACCTAACATAAATTGTAACCACAGTTAATTGTTCTGCTTTTTTACTTGGAGAAATACCGTTCCATTTCTTTAGGGAAAAGAACAAAGATAATAGGCCTCTGTATTCTTAGATAAGAAAATAGGTGCAAATCTAACTTTTACGTGATCCCTTTTCACTCCCTAACTCAATCTTTTTCTACACCTTATGCTCATACTCTAATCCAATTGGGGTTAACAGGATATTGAGAAGGAGAAAAGGAGGAGTGAGAACCCTGAATCCATGGAAGAAGACGAGATTGACGAAGTCCCTGAAATAAAGCCAGCACACTTTGAGGAATCAATGAAGTATGCTCGTCGCAGTGTCAGCGATGCAGATATCAGAAAGTACCAGCTCTTCGCACAGACACTACAGCAGTCTCGAGGTTTCGGATCTGAGTTCCGGTTTGCAGATCGAACTGAAAATGCTTCAGCAGGAGCTGCCGGCCCATTTGCATCAGCCACAGCAGGAGGAGATGATGATGATGATCTATACAGTTGAACTAAATTCAAGTTGTAGATACTAGCATAAGCACTACTGCAGATGAGTGAGTGACATTTTGGGGTAGCCTAGTATAGAATTAAAATGTATTCTCGAGAAAAATAGTCTTAGTTAGGGTTTAGGCAGGTTGTCGTTTACTTAAAGTATTTTGAGGAAGTTATTGATGATTACTAAGTATCAAAATTCTAGTTACCGAACATGTTTTGCTTTCATTCGTAATTGCATGGTACCGAAGCTTACCTTTCTTGGTTGCTTAGAAATGGACCCGAAAAAAGAATGGTCCTGTTGCCAGTTATACATGAGACGGTAAAGCTGTGCTGAAAGTGAACCCTGTAAATTGAATACATGGAGTCATGTGATCGACCCTACAAAGCTCCCAGAAATGGCACATATTATAACATATAAAAATGATGTGTATTGGGAATCTTTGATGTACTGCTTTTCCTAGCATTCTTGATTTCTTTGTTAATGTTAGAGTTTTTATATTCCAAGAGCCAAGCCAAGAGTCAGTAGATCTGGACTCCCTCATGTGGGGGTCTCTTGCAAGTGTCTGTACTTACTTAACATGTGCTGTCACGTGACCTCCAACAATGATGGTATCTACTAACTTCCCTCGAGTCTCTCTCTACACATTGGAGCATCTAATTAATCTTTACACTTACTCTATCTACAACCACAAAGGTGTGTATTTTAGATACAGGTTACTCAACCAAGATCTATACACTCCAGATTTCTGATCATGGAGTGTTTTGTATGTATATGCCTTTCAAATTATATTTAATAAATTATGCACTTGTTTGTCTTTTGTGATGGCCAAGTTTGGAAAACAATTATCCTTTCACAATCATGGAACACTAATTGTTTTGTGTGCATTGTGCTATAATTGAAAAGGACATTAATATAATTTAGATAGCTAGCTTGTTGGTTGTCCATATGTCTCTGTTCCTTCACATGGTGGGGAGGGCCTCCTTGAAAGCTGCATGAAACCAAGGAGCCTTCTCTAATGTAATTTGCAATTAGACCTCTCTCTCCATCATCCATCTCTCTCATCATCCCCACTAGAGGTGGCAATTTCGGATTTGGTTTGTGAGAGATAAATTTGTTTCAATCCAGTCTAAAAATTGGTTATATTTTAGATATTCGCGGTTTGAGTTCAAATTACTGCCCAATGACGATATTGAAATGAAAGAGAGCGTGAAACCAAACACTTTTCCAACAAAACATAACATTCACTAATGAACAAACAAATTGTCAAATTGCTATGTACACTCATTCTACACATAACAAGCCTACCCAAGGGCTAAATAAGTCTTTACAATGCATGCCCCTTTTATGCTCTACTACTACTACTCATATCTTTACTACTTGTAGATAACACTGACTGGTGACATTGTTGAATCACTGGTTTCCTGTAAGGTGGTAACCAGATGAGGAAGATGAGTATGCAAGTGATGAGCAGTGAGAAGAGGCTTGTAGGAGCAACAACTGAGCCGGGTCCACAGCGGGCGATTTCTTGACAGAATTGGCGGCCGGTTTGTGGGCCTCGGTTCCTGCAGCGGGTTCATGCCGAATTTCCTTGAGTAGTACAGCAACGTCCTTCATCGTGGGACGATCTTCAGCTCGGTTGCTAGTGCAGAGGAGGGAGATCCCTAGAGCTTGCAGCATTTCCTGTACCTGAGTGTCGGGATGGCCCTGGAGCTTCGGATCTATTATCTCTACTGGGTCCTTCTTGCTCTTTAGATGGTCTCGGACCCATTGAATCACATGTTGCCCTTCTGGGAACGATGGATCTACCGGTCTTTTTCCTGTTATGATCTCCAGTAGAACTACCCCGAAACTGTACACGTCGCTCTTTTCTGTAATTTTCATCATACAAGCATACTCTGCAACACACAGTAACCAATCCATATAAGATTATCATTGAAGCTACAATAACAACAACAATGTTTTTCCAAGAAAATGACAATTATAGCTAGCAATATGCGCCGCAACACAACATGAACATGACATTGTGTTTGGATTTACATTTTGTAATCTTGTTGTGTTCGTGTTCGGATAAAAAAACACATGTACGATCAATCAATCGTGTTGTGACACGCACCACACGTTTACATAAGAGTACAATTGTAAATTAACACTGATAACGTGTATGTATTGAGTCGTGTCATGTTGTTTCAAAAGCGTTGATTTTGTTGTGCAGAATATATTGGGTTCGTATTCGAGTTAATTGTGTGAACAAGATTCATTTAGTTATCGCGATAAACATGACGTGCTCATATTTTGTGCTTATAGTCGTATCGTGTTTGTATTAAACCATACAGTACAGTTGATGAATGTGTCGTGTTGGTTAGTCCTAATGTAAATAATGAGACAAGAACTCACCGGGTGCAATGTATCCATAGGACCCAGCAAATTGCGGAGGGTTTGCGGAAAAGGCGGTGTGGTCATCGTCAACAAGCCTAGCGAGGCCGAAATCGGCCAAGCAGGCCTCGTATCGGTCGCCGAGCAAAATGTTGTGAGCCTTAACATCTCGGTGCAAAATGGGCGGTACACAATCGTGGTGCAAATATGCCAAACCCTCGGCCACTCCCAGAGCAATTTTGAACCTCGTGTCCCACTCCACCACCACCGACGAGCAACCTTCGTGCAACAACTTCCCTAACGTATCGTTCGACAAGTAGTCGTAGAACAACAGCTTCGCTTTCCGGTTCGCTCCCCAACCGAGTAATCGGACGATATTTCGGTGCCGAATTTTCGCTAGAGTCGCTATCTCGGACGAAAACGCCGCCGCCGAGTGTTTTTCCGAGAGCCGGAACCTCTTGACGGCGATCGTCAACCCGCACGGGATGTCGACCCTGTAAACGACGCCGGATCGGCCACGCCCGAGGACGTTACCGGCTGTGAGGGACCTGACCACGTCAGCAATAGATAGGTCGAGTTTCTGGTAGAGTGTGACCTCCCATGGTGGGCCCATCTCCACGTCACTCTCGCCGCACTCGTGGGCCTCACCGAAGCCCGAATTCGAGTGTCTTTTCGCTGCGAAGATGATGTAGAGCGCCGCCAGGAGAAGCGCACATGCGGTGCACAGAAGCACCACCATCGCCACCCTCGCCGCCGCCGTGCGCCGGGCGGATCCGCCGTGGTTTTCGCCGGGGCACTGGTTTCCGGAGAAGCATAGCGACGGGTTCCCGGCGAGGACGCTCAGGGGGAGCTTCGCGAAGAAGGAAGTGTCCGGTACGTGTCCTGAGAAATTATTATCTGAGATGTTGATGACAACGAGGTTCTGTAGGTTGGAGAGAAAATGGAGGTCGCCGGAGAGGTGGTTATGAGAGAGATCCAAGACCCCGAGCTTGTCCAGATCTGCGAACGCCTCCGGAATCTCGCCGGAGAGTTGGTTCCAGCTGAGATTCAGAGCGATCTCGAGGCCCGGAATCTTCCCCAAACTCGCCGGAATGTTTCCTGTGAGCTCGTTGCTGCTCAGATCAAGTAATTGTAGCTTGGCACAAGACCCTAGCTGGCTCGGAATTGAACCGTTGAATCGGTTTTTCCCGAGAACGAGTTTGGTGAGTGAATTAAGCGACCCCAAACTAGGACTCAACGCGCCTTGAATGAAATTGCCTGAAAAATCAACAAATTGGAGAGAAACAAGTTGGCTGAAATTCTTTGGCAAAGTCCCGGCGATGGAATTCGAATGCAGGTCGAGAAACGTCAGGTTTTGACAGCCGGCGATTTCCTCCGGTACGACTCCGCTGATCCTGTTTGACCCCAGATCTAAGAAATTCAATTTCCTCAAGTTCCCTATCTCCGGCGGCACCGCACCGGAGAGCTTGTTGTTGTTGGCTCGGAACCGAATCAGCGACGAGCACTGCCCAATCTCCGGCGGTATTGGACCAGAGAGATTGTTAGATAGGAGCAGCAGCTTGTTCAGTTTCTTGAGCTGGAAGATAGCCTTTGGCACCGGGCCCGTCAGGCTATTTTGGGACAAATCAATTGCTTCGAGGTTCTGGCAATTTCCAATCGAAGCCGGGATGCTTCCTTCTAGCTTGTTTTGCCACAAGAACAGTAGGGTCAGATTTGAAAGACTCCCCAATTCGGAAGGAATGGTCCCTGTGATTTGGTTGTTGTCAAGCTCAATATGTGTAATTTGCAGGCAATTCCCTAGCTGGGTTGGGATTTCGCCGGAGATTTGGTTGACGCTGAGCTGCAATTCTTGAAGCGAACTGAGATTGCCAAATGTGTGTGGAATGCTCCCGGTGATCGAGTTCATGGAGACGTCAATGACCTGTAGCTGGTAACAGTTGCCCAGCTCAGGAGGAATGGTTCCCACCAGGCTGTTCTGCCAGAGAAGAAGGTTCTGGAGGTTCCGGAGATTCCCCAGCCTGCTCGGGATCGATCCGGTGAGGGAATTTTCATAGAGGTAGATGTTTTCGAGGGCGGTGCAATCGCCAAGTTCCGGTGGGATTTGGCCCGAGACGAGGGCTGTGTAGATTGCAATTGTGTTGAGTTTCTTGAGGAGGCCTAGTGTCGGTGGAAGGAAGCCGGAAATGCTCGTCTCCGCGAGCCCGATCATGGCCAAATTGGTGCAGTTTCCGATTTCTTGCGGCAAAGGACCTTCAAGATTCTTGTTCCCACCGGCTCTGATCACTTCAAGATTCTTCAACTTCCCTATTGTGCTCGGAATTGCCCCGCTGAGTTGATTATCGAACAAGACCAGCCACCGGAGGCTCGAGAGGTTCCCAATTTGGACCGGAATCAATCCCTCGAGCTGGTTGGAGTTGAGGTGAAGCTGCTCGAGCTTGGTCAAGGTCCCAATCTCAATTGGGATAGCTCCGGTGAAGGCATTGTCGCTGAGGTCGAGGTAATTGAGTTCTTGGAGCGTAGCAATCTGTTTGGGGATTGAGCCGGTGAGGTTGGTCCCGGAGAGGACCAGCCTGGTGAGTGAGGAGAGTGAAGCTAAATTGGAAGGAACATAGCCGAGCAAATCCACATAGCGAAGCTCCAATTCCAGAACCTGATTGTTGGAGTTGCAGGTGACGCCAAACCATCCGCAGGGAGTGTCATGGGTTGGTTCCCAATTGGCCAATGCATCCACTGAGGACCCATTGAGAGTTTGCTTCCAAGAAAGAAGAGCCTGGCCTTGCTGGTTGAGGGCGGAAGATAGAGGAAGAAGAATGAGGAGAAGAAGAGAGAAGGAAAAAAGGAGAGGCCATGGATTTACAGGCATTGGAACAAAGTAATGGTGCAGTTTCCAATGAGGGAAAGAGAGGAGGTGGGTTTGAGGGAGGAGATCAAGAACATGTCTTGGTGAGGTGAGGTGTTTTGAAATAAAGTAGTAGTATAAAGAAATAGATGGAAAATGGATGAGGAGGTGGAGAATAAAGAAATTGAAAGACCCAGAATCTCCGGATCCAAGAACAGCTAGGCCATGATGTTTGTGCAGAGAGAAAATGGAATTTTAGGGGAGTGTTTTTTAGTATTTGTTTAAGAGATATGATGTGAAGAAGATGGAGGAAGAGTTGGTGAGATGGGTTTTGTTTGGGGAGGAGGAAAGTTAACTGTTTTTTTAATTTCAAAAAAGATGGGTAGAATAGAGAGAGACGTGAGAGTGGAGTCGAGTTGGGTCTCTTTTTACTGTCAAATTTTTATGCACAAAAATAGCCTTTCATTTTCTTTTGGATTTTCTATCAGAAAAATAAAAAAGAAAAAAAGAAAGATAAGTGTGAGTTGCAGCAGCAGCGGCAGCAAGAACAAGGAGGAGAGAGTGCAGATTATGACAGTTGCATTGTTTTCGGCCAACTTGTACTGCTATTGTATTGTATTGTATTGTCCTCAGTTGAGTTCTTGAGTCTAGTCTAGTTTAGAACCATAAGAGCATCTGCATCAAAGGGACTCAAATTGAGTCCCTATTTGGAATATTTTAATTTTTTGAGTAGCCACATAAGCAAAGGTCCTCAC
>JAYMTK010002793.1:0-13238 GCA_036897405.1 Pelargonium myrrhifolium | reverse complement strand
AATGGAAAAATGGTGGGTGATATGGAATTAAAAAAAATTCAAAAATAGAAAGAAAAAAATTCACGTAGGACACTTAACGGACAAATTAGACGGAATTGGATGGTAGAACCTTTTAGGCCACTTTTAGATAGTACATGGACTATTTTGGTCCAAAATAAAGTACAGGACCATTTTGGTCAATTTTTTATAGTACGTGGCGCTGAGGTGGAGAAATGGTAGCTGAGTTGGATTTTTTAAAAATTAAAATGAAAAAAAAAATCCACGTAGGCATTTAACGATAGTTTTTTGACGGATTTGAACGGATGGACCATTTTGGTCCAAAATGAAGTACATGGACTATCTTGGTCATTATTGATAATCCTTTAATTTATTAGTTGAAACCAAAAATTGGGAACTTATAAACTAGGCACCATCCATATATATTAACACCCAAGTTAGATTTTTGGCATCCATCATGGTCATGGCACATGAATCATCATATAGGAAACAAACGAGATTTCCATGTCTCACATGGCATGATGGAAGGTAAGTGATCTGCTTGGGGTTGCGGCTTTCAATGAACAACCAAAACTAAAGAGGTGAACATGAGTTTGTTTTGGATCCTGCAATAAATTCATTTCATTTCCCGCACATTTCTCCTCAAAATCTTTCCACTTAGAGGCCACTTAGCTAACCAAATCCCACAACACAATAGCTCTTTTTTGCACCATCCTTGCCAAGTTGTCATCACATGAAACCAAATTAAAGTAGACGCCCCTTTCTCTATTACACCCCACGTTTTATATATGAACTATCCAAATTTGCTGCGTAAGTTATTTGGTGTCTAAGATAATAGTGCGGTCCATTTCGCTTAGCAAAATTATCAAATTTTATCTGACATTTCAAACCATGTAACATAAGATATTTGGGTGGACTGGGTCACTGGAATTACATCACACAGCATCAAGCCAAACCACAAATTTGTCCATTGCCATTGAAAGAGGCACACATTGGATGGCATATATATAATACAAGAGCTACAAGATTTTAAGTATATATAGACCATACATGTGGTGTACTAATATTAATCTATATACTTGGTGACAGGGACATTCCTTTACACTAGCTGGCTTTCCATGTACTTTCCACAAACTAGGGAAAGGGTGGAGAGAAGAGTTGTAAAACAATTGGAGATGCCAATACCATTCACTATACCATTTTGTTAAAGTCAAATCATTTACAACCCCAAATTGTCCTATTTGCAAATTGGGAACTACATGGTCCCACCCTTCAAGGGGCTTTAATTTTAGGCCATACAACAACCTTTCTTCTTTAGTCACCCAATTGACCTGCTAACCACTCAACAAGAAAATAAATCATATGGTTCAAAACATCCCTCTTAGCATCCCACAAAAGCTAAATGCTTAATCATAGGTGTTGGCTTGCTTTTTCCTCCATGTTTTGTCAAAACTAGTGGATGGTACCTCAATGCATCAAATCACCAAAATGCCCACCCATTACTTGTCATTCAAAACTGAACTCCATGACTCATGACCATATTGTCATGTAGTGGCATTCTAGTCATTGCATTGAGCCTCTTCAAGAGAATTCAACTTCTTTGTGAAATATCATTGCATTAGCAACACCTCTCCCCCTTATAAAAAGCCTCTCATCCTACAACCAACTTCTTAACCAAACCACATTGCCAACCTCTAGCTTCCAAGAATGTGCAGAGGTCTTGCAGAAGGAAACCAAGGTGGTCTCCAGGGCTCTCCGGTCCGCAAAGAGACTGGCGTGCCACGCAGGGTATCTTGCGAGCTATGCAGTTCCCGGGCCGAAATATACTGCCAGGCTGATGATGCATATCTATGCAGAGATTGTGATAAATTGGTTCATGGAGCTAACTTCTTAGCCCACAGGCATATCAGGTGCATTCTGTGCAATACATGTCACAACCTTACGCAGCGCTACCTAATAGGAACATCAGTTGAGGTGATGCTTCCATCCATTGTGAGCTTGATGGACACAGGGGAGAGGCCATCATGTAACTCTAGAGCTCAACGAGAATGCTCATCAACAACACTCAAAGCGCCTATTCTGTTCCTATAAATTTTTTGTTTCTTGTTATGTGATATCTGGTTCCGGTCTGTATTAACTTAGCTATATTGTAAAGAGTTTTTATCTCTAGGCTTCTTTATAATTGGGGAAGGAGACATCAGTGGAGGAAATTAAGGTGTTGCAAATATGAATACAACACTTGAGTTGTTTTTTCTCATTCTCCATGTAATGATTGTAACTCTATTTATATCAGATTGAGTCAATCAATGCATTTTCCCTGGTTCTTTGTCATGATCATGATTGTGTGCTATTGTTATATGATCACAATGATAAGAAAGTTTATCGCCGTCTCTAGAAGAGCAGCAAGATTACATTAAAATCAAGACAATTTGCAGCAGAATTGCAAGCACAGAAACAATTGGTACAATTACCATTTTGAAATGATCTTAATTGTTCACATTCATATGCATATAGATTCAGAAAACATCCAAGTTATTTTGGTATCAGAATGGATGGACCATAGAGATAGTTGATAAGCTATGTGAATTTGATCCTCAATTCGTCCATACACGACTACCATGGAAACAGACAAACTAAATATCAGTTAGTGCTTAGTAATAAAGCCTTGAAAAATATTAGCAGTTGCAGACAAAGAAAAGATCAGTTAGTACTTTAGTAATACAGCTTTGAAAATATTGGTGGTTGCATCTGATGAAAGCTGAGGAATAAGTGCTGTCAGCAGAAAAAGAACAAGCCAATCCGGCCAGTTGGATAGAAAAAATATGGAATCTTACTCAGCTGGTGGTCCATAAATAAAGAAATCATCACAACTTTCTGGGAAGTCCTAGACACAAGTTCCCTTTTCCTGCAAACCATGATGTATGCATGATGGCTTTTCGGTCCAGAAGAATCTGGCTAGTTTTATGATGTTATTCGAATTTGCAGTCACAGTTAGATCAAAAGTGACATGAGGAATAACTTGCAACTAAAGATGATGCAAACCCAGATTTTGCTAAAATCAGCAGACCAGATGTTCATTGTATCCAGGCTTGTCATCCACGAATACAACAGAGAATTGGTTCCCTTGTGGCTTTTCATTGATGCTTTGTTCCATTGTAAAATATACTCTTTCTTTCACACATTTTTATTGATGTTCTTATTCTCTTATTTTGATTTTTTTGTCACTTTACATGGTAAATAGATTTATGATATGGACCCTTTTGAGACATTAAAATATAAGAAACCCTTTATAGCTTTAAAAGCAGGGAATTATGTTGGCCTAACAACTACTTCTGATTTCAGTATCAATGAAAACTTGATGTTCTTTTATATCAGATTCTGATGGCCATGCTCTGTGTCGGCCTGATCCAGAGAAATAAAGCTTCTCAAGAGGATGCTGCAGAGAGAAACTTTGAAGACAATTAAAGAAAGTTTGATAGAAGAAGATCAAGCTGAACAAGCACATGATATGTACTGAAGCAGGAAATTCCCGACTCTCTAGAAGCTTATTAGAGAAGTGTCTTTCAAGCCTCTCTCTACAGGATATTCCTAAAGAACCTATATGGATTATGGATTCCCAATGAGGTTGTCATAACTCTTCATATCAAGCTAAATAGCTAATGTTTTAGTATCTTATGTTTCTCTTTCGGCCTCCTGAATTCTCTTAAGGAGTATTGGCACATTCATAGATTGGGGATGTGAATGGTGAGAAAGTTTTGCAGCATAATCATTTTCTTTGCACATCAGTTGTTCTTAAAATGATCAGTACTACTCTGAAGCAAAAGCTGCTTTCTTTCACCTCTCAACAATCTTTAGTGGTGTATGTTTTGTCAATGCGCTCATGCAATTCCATGGTTTTTTATTGATTGGACCAGTACAGTTTTACATTCTTCTGTAATAGGGTGCCTCAACATTTTGTTGATCTTTATGATTGTCTTCTTCCTTAAATGTAAATAATAGCACAATGAGGTATAACTATTTTGCTTTTCTGCTACTAAACTATGTGGAAATCTGTCCTTGAAATGATTGTTAATCCTATCCTCAGCTAAAGTCCAATTGGTTATTCTGCAATCTGCATGCATTTACTCCTTCACTTTCATACTTTTATTTTGCCTCACTGCAAATATTTTCCATTGAATAACACTGCTGCATTTTTATTGCACTATGCGGGTTTGGTCTGACAATTAATGCTGTCTAAATTTTCTTGACTGGTAGATTTTATGTATCTCAGAATGCTCAACATCAATTAAGCCATGATGAGTTGTTATTCAATCACAAAATGATCATCAGTGACACGAGGAATGAAATCCAGATAAAGGATGATTTTGCTAAAATGAAATCAGTTCATCATATCCTCCCAGACTAGTCCTTCTGATCTTCCTCTAGTTTCACCCAACCATACTTGAACTTTTCATTTCACAAGCTAACCTGACCTCCTTATTTTGCATCCCATCCAAAACTTATAGATATTACTGTTTCTCATGGTTTTTACTGCCCTTCATTGCAATTTCTATAAAAATTGTCATCATCTGCCATTCTGTCTACATAATCATCATTCAACCTTTATCTTGAAATATTCTCCATCTCAGTTTTGCCACAAAACCATCTCAAAGATTTAGCTACTTCATTAAGATTAACATGTAATAAGGTTGCCACAAATTGTCATTACATGTTGATCCAGCAACAACTCCGGATCTTAGCATTCTACTTATTGGAAACAGTTTGGAGAACACAACTTGAAAATGCAATTCTATTATTATTCGTATTATTAATATTATTTCTAGCACAACAACTAGAGAGATCAAGTCAAATTATTGCACGAAAAAAAAAAAATCTGCAGCCTTATCTAACGTAACTGCAATAGACTATGCCTAGTGATATACTTATGGAGATGGATATATGCAGCAGGAGCGTTTACTTAAGGCGGGGCCAAATACAATCAGCCAGTCGTCATCAGGACAGGAGCTTCTTCACCATCTGTATCTTCTTTCTGAATATCCTTTGCAACTGCCAGAGTAGGAACAGAAGAACAATATTTCCCTTTAGTAAGTTGGGCACATGTAAATGATTATGTATGAGACAATGTATTCATCCTACAGTGAATTAGGCATCAAGAAAAAATGAGTACAACTTATGCAATAAGTAACATTACCCATGATGATGTATGAAACACTAGATGGATGATGAAGCAGAACAAAACTTGCCAGATATGCAATTTATACCTCCAGTGACCGCAACTCAGATTATTCCAAGAGGTACTCAAATCTGCAATAGTGCATATGATATCAAAGGTGCTGAATTTGTATGATCAAGTAAGACGGACCAAAATGCCATATAAAGAAAAAAAACTATGAAATCATTGGCGCACATGAATATACAAAGAGAGCGTGAGAGAGAGAACCAGTAGGAAAATGAAGGGTGACTTCACTATTTGCAATCCCTCTCAAGTATCAGGAGTCACAACTAAACCTGCAAAACTAAGAGCAAGTTACTCTTACAGCAAATATATGAAAGTATCTAGTCATGATACAGAGTTCAGGACACCTTATTATCAAGTAAAAAATGCAGCACCATGCATATCAAATATTGATTTAAGGAACTTCCAACACATTCTCAATTGTTCAAATCCTCTGTCTCTACGAGTGAACTTGAATTGAGTATATCATCTCTTTTCCAATTCATATTTAATCTCTATAAGCAAAACCAACCAACCTGAATGGAAAAGCATGCTCATCTTCGAAGAGTTAGGGTGATTAAGTGACACTTATATGTACTCTCTCCCTAATGTGCTTGAAGACTTGGCTTGAAAGTCCTTGTTTTCTACTTCATACACTATGAGTTTGAGCTACCTGTTGTGTATTATTCTATTAGAGTTTGTAGTATTGACTTCTGCCCCATTCTGAATTACCAGCCACTCTAAGATTGAAGAGATGATCTGGTGATAGAAAATAGGCAATTTCATGCCTTGAATTTTTAATCCTTGTCGTATTAATAGTGTAAGCTTGTTAGCCAGGAGGGCAGCTTAACAATACCTTATCCAGCAGGCCTTGTCCCGCAAAGGGGCAAAGCCATAAACTGTATTAGAAGTTCCTTGTTAGAGGGTCATAGTCATATGCTTCACCTGCCTTAACAAATCTGCCTTTCACGCGCTTTCTAGTATCAGCTCTGGCTTTACGAGAAGCATATCTTATTTGTTTACCAAACCTACACAGATGTCCACACTTTATTACAAACTGAATATGAAATTAGAATATGTTATTGCACAGAGAGACAATATATAAAAGAAAGAGATGTGCAACTAAGACATGCTAATAGTCTTCACACAACCTATTATTATCATATCACAAAGATTATACATGCCAGATGTTGTCAAAGCAATATTATCAAATTCAACCATAGGAAGTGGAAAACTTACGATCGTGTTTTCTTCTTTTCATTGTATCTCATCTTAGCTTTGTCCCTTGCCTGGGGGCAACTAGATTCCATGTTCGTTTCCCATAGTTGTTCCGCATTCAAAAATACTGGTGACAATCCACAATCTTGATAATCAGCAGCGCTGCTCTCACCAGTTATGTTGGATACAGAAAGCGACATGCTTGAAGGAACTTGGCCATTGGGAAATGGAAGATTGATGTTTCTGTTGCAACTAGGATTTAGAAGCATGCAGTTGGTACTATTATTCATAGCCTGCACCACACCAGCTGAACTCCCAACATGAGAGGATTGAAAACCCACACACTCAGGTTGTCCTGAGGATGATGCCTAACAGAATTTACACAAGGCTCACGGTCAGGCAAGCACTTTGCAACCACCAAATCATTTTGGACTCCAACCGCTAAAACGAAACTTAACTTTCATATATGTAGCATATCAATGACAATATCACAAAGTTATTGCTCAGCGCGAAACACATGTCTCGTTGTGTTACAGTAAACAGGAAATCATATGGAGAAGAAAATATGATCTATAATAAAGAAACACAGAAGGAAAACAGAAAACATTAAATGTGAAGACTAGAGAAAACCTCTAAAGCATTCTCCACAGGACCATTAGACTCAGTAACAGACAAGTTTTTCTCCATTAATAGGCAATCTGTTCCCACATCCTTGTACTGGTATTTGGCAGGAGCGCCTTGCGCAGAACCAAATATCTCGTTGCCATTCTCAAAGTTCAACGGAACATCTTCTATGCTGAGACCTTCACAGATATCATTTCCATCATTAAGTCCTAGCTCCTTGAAATTAGAGCAACCCTGATGCACATCAGGTAAAATAACAACACAACACTTAGAAAGAATCAAATAAACATCAATATCCCCAACTAGAACCATATCATATAATCAAAAGCAAGAAAATTTTACCTTTTGCAGCTGCTGGTCTGGCTCCTCGGGGAAGATGGGCGCCTGATCTCTACACAATGGTATATAATTTGGAATGGGCAGAATCGTAGAAGATGGCCCAATCCAAGGCTCAAACTTAGCACAAGGTTCTAGTTCATTCAACTTGCTAGTCACCAACCCGAATGACCCCTCGTTATTATCCCTCTGCTCCAGACAAGGGCTAATGCAATTCTCATTTATAGGCAATTGTGCATTAGGCAATCCTGTATTCGGAAGTGGTGCATTTGGCATCCCCCATCCAGCATTGAAACCACTTGCGGAAGGCGGATCAAGAACCACAGCCCAAATCCTAGAGAACTCAGCCATGGAGGGGCATCCGGAATAACAATTCATTGTCTGACGATTGTGCCCGAGGCCCGAACAGCCATTCCCGTTCCAATCACAGCCTTGACACAGATTCAGTTTCTCATCCAGACAGCGGATTATGGCGGGCTGGGAACTGCACTTGTCACATATGAGGGAACGCTGATGGCGACGCGCAAGTGGGTTGGCGTTGTGCACACATCCATCACAGTTCAAGCAAAGCCGCGCTGCGTCTGACTTACAATAAACTACTGCTCTCATTACTCCACAATACTCACACAGAAAATCCATTATTTTCTCCTCCAACCTAATCATAACCACTGCTAAAAAATCTTATTCTCCCTAACTACACTACCTAATCTGAAGCTCATGGCAGGAATTCGGCTTATTATTTCAATCCTCAGAATGCAACCCCTCTATTCCTTCATTGCAACACAAAATCACAAAATCAAATCAACAATCCATACTCAAATCTCATACAAACAAACAACAATCATGAAATAAAACCCTTGAGATCTACCAAACCCCACACCAACAATATGTTATGATTGTTGAATCAACTAATGTTAAATTTTTGTGTGATGAAACAATAAATAAAAATAAATCGAGCTTACCAATAATAATAGATGACCGAATCCCCGCCAGTAAATGGATGAGAACAGAATCAGCCAGTATCAAGAAAGAGACAACCCATTAATCCATTAAAATTTAATGTTCTTGGTTGAGTAAGAGAATAATGTTGATGGATTGAAGTAGAGAAGAGAAGCAAGAGAGAGTGACAGACACACCAAGAAAGAGGAGAGCTTTAATTTAGTGTAGCCACTTACTGTGTAAATTGATGCAAGAGGCTCTTCAGTTGGGTGCACTTGCTTTTTTATGCGCACGTTTCCATATGGGCCTTCATTGACACGCGTCAGCAAATCAGCGTTTTTGAATTAATAAATATGAAATCCAGATGATGGGGACAGTTCCGGAAATGAATATCTTGCCTTTCTGGTACGGTCAAGGACGTATTTCACTCTGATTCTAATTACTTGGGGAGATGGCAGTAATCGTAAATATGTGCAACTTCGGGGTCCGGATTGCAGGGGGATTTGGACCATCTGGTGAGTGACAAGTCAGCCTACATTGGTGGGCTATCCAAATCTAGATATCTCGGTAGTCGACACGCGGCGGTTTTCGCGGGTTTTATGTGGTCAAGATCTGATGTTAGCTCCTTGTTTGCTGACCTGGAATTTTGCTTGGCTGTATGTTTATATTTTATTTTTCAGTTGGGACTTGGAGCCTAAATTTTCTCGCACGTTTTTTTTTTTGAAGTATTCTAAATCCTAAAACGTGCTTCAAAACAAAATGTTTTCTTAAAGAGTTATGCTATCCCTATTATCATTTGTTACGTGCATATATTTTGGGGATGATTGCAGATGCTCCTTAAAATTTGAACGTTTTGCACATGTATCCATTTAAGAATTTTCGTTAGTAGATAGCCACTTCAAATTATGCAGAATCGGATTCCCTTAATTTTTTCGGTAAATTTAACAAAAGATCGCTCACATGTCTTGCACATGGCTTATTATTTATTTTTTTAAATACTCATTTTATCCTTCTTCTTCCTTTTATTTATAAGTTTAGAACACTTGAAGATTTCGGCGCCGAAAAATTCAAGTGTTTGAAGATTCTAGTGATGGAATCTTCAAGTGTTCGCCGAAATTTGTACTTTTGTCCCATAATTTAAGTTGTTTTTTCCGGTTGTGTATGAATACATCTTAAAAATCAACTAAACCATTAAAGTCAAATCGGAGTTTCAAGAATTAGTGCATTTGTATATTCCTGCGAGGATCTTAATTTCCAACGATGGAACAAAATTAAAATTAAAATCAGAAACCAAATTAATCCAAAATCAAATTCACAAACCACAACACATAATTCTTTATTATTGATTGTGGTAATCAAAATCAAATCCAAAATTTAGACAAAACAAAATTACACATTTCAAATAAAAAAAAATTGCAGATCTGGACAGGTGCAGCATATCCAAAATCACAGGCTCAGGCTCCGACGAGCTCCACGGAGACGACGCAGGCAAGTAAGAGCGACGACGAGGATGGATCGACATGTGCGGCAACCCTCCCGCTCCGACGATTCCGACGAGCTCCACGGAGACGATGCCGACAAGTAAGAGGGAGATGAAAAAGGAGGTGGTTGTGCTCAGCTCTTAGGTGGCGGTGCGGTGGTTGTGCTCTGCTCACGGAGGTGGCTGTTGGGATGGGAGAGAGAAGATGAAGAAGGAAAGAGATAAAGAAAGTTGGTGAAGGAGATTGGTGGCTGATGAAAGAGATTGGAGATGAGGGGTTGTGGGAGATGAGAGAGCGAGAGAGAAGGGTTGTGGGTTTTTTTTAGTTTAATTTTTTAATTTCTAAAATTAATAAATAATTAAAAATCAAGGGTATTTTAGTTATTTTACATCACACATAAAATTTTAATGACCAAATTGTTTTGTTCAACTTTGGGTGGCTATCTGCTAACGAAAATTATTGAGGACATTTATGTGCAAAATGTTCAAATTTTGAGAGGGGTATCTGCAATTATCTCTATAGTTTTTCTTTTATAAAAACTATAGCAATATTATTACGACATATCGTTCAATAATATTCGGATAAATCAAAAGGAGTCCAATGACCCACCCACCCTAGTTCCTATTACATCAAACGAAGAAACATGAGTTGTAGCAAGAAGATGTGTCACTTGGTGCGCTGGACAAGAAATTAACTCGAACAAAAAGCTATTTAAACTTTAAGATATTTGACACAATAAGACGAAGGCACTGATATTCTCCTTTCCTACCTCAATCGATGTGATCACCTCTAAAACACCACTCTCAATCGCCACATCCCTCCACCCTCTTTCTCCCGACCAACTTAATACCTCTCTGATTGTCATTGCCTCCACCATCTCGGCTCCGCCACCCCCAACCCACCCATCCGACCTCCGCCCCACACCCTACTCGAATGATCCCAGACCACCCAACCCCTCTGCTTCTATCCTCGACCAAAAATAACTCCCCATCGGTGTTAACCTTGAGGATACCCCTCTCTAGAGGTCTCCACCTTGAACCAACGTACTATATTATTATTATTTTTAAATAAGGAAATGATTCTAATGGCTCATGATAATGTAGTTATGATGAAACATGTGAATTGGTTGCGGATCTGTTTCGAATGTACTAACCGAATTTTGGTTCATTCTTGACGCGTCAATTTTTAGCCATATTTTACTTGGTTCATAATCTTATTGTTGAAAAAAAAACTAGACATCGAGTTTATCTCCTTATTAGTTAAGTTTTCCACTGAATCACTATTTTTGATGATTATCCTCGTAATGTGTCAATAATACTATGAGGGTGTGAACCTGTGTAAACGTTGGTTTCATTGTCTTTAGGGATGACTTCATACCCTCTGTTATCATGACTACAACCATGATAACGGTTTGTAGCAGTTTGGAACTTTTTGGTCATTGATGAATAACTTCGACTTCTGATACCACTTGACGCAACATTAGACCAATCAATTGAACATGCAACGTTTTTCCATTTTCTTTTTCTTTTATTCCAGAAATATAAATCTCTACTAAAAAATCTTACTAGTTCCAAATTAGAGGTGGTAGTGTAAATTATGTCACAAACATGCACTAAGGTACCGTTTGGATCAAAAATTTGGAGTGAATGGAAATGAGAATGAGAATGAGTTCATTCACATTCACATTCTCATTCCTCCCATACACATTCTAATATAGTAGTGTTTGGTTTATTTAACTAAAGGAATTAAATATTTTAAACTTAAACAAGGGAATGAGAATCTCATTCTCATTCCGTTTGTTGATTCTCATTCAATGCAATCTAAATGGAGTCTAAGTAGTTTATAGCAATAAATTAGTGTTATCAAATTGCGAGACTTGTGCGTGACAAGTCAGTCATAATTAGTAAATGAGTATTGTGTGCTATTATCATTTTATACTTCATATCAAAGATCAAACACGAATAGTTGATTTTCTTGTTCGGATGGTCTAATCTTATGTGACGGAAAAATTTTCATCACAATCTGTAACAGAAATCATGTTTTTCGTCACAATTTCTGTCACAAATTGTGACAAAAATCATATTTTTCGTCACAAATTGTGACATAAATCATATTTTCCGTCACATATTGTGACAAAAATCATATTTTCTGTCACAGTTATGAACTTTTGTCAAAATTTGTGACAACATGAACAGTAACAGAATCATTTTGTCACAGTTCCGTCACATAATGAATTTTGTGACAAAATTTTAGTGATTTGTGACAGAAATTTCTGTCAGATATCGCGATTTTTGTGTGTGTAATGTTTGTTAAAGCTAATATTTCCTTTAAAGAAAAATGATTCAAATGTCCATTTTTATAACATTATTAAGTGATAATGAAAATACATTTTACAAATTATTATATGGAATTATCAACATAATTTTTATAACTTATTGGACAATTTTGACGTGAAAATCTTATACTATGTATATAAAAGTTGATGAGAATGGCTAAAAAGTTGCCACATAAGTTATGTTCTTGAAATGAAGCAATTTTAAGGCTATGTTCTTTCACATTTTAGGAGTTATAAATTTTTTTTATTAACTAATAACATTTAGTAATAATTTATATGTAATACACTGATAGTTTCTTTCTATTACACTTTAACTTAAATATTATAGGTATTATAAGATTTATATAGTTGTTACACATCTTATAGTTTCCTCACTTTTTCGATGTGGGACAAAAAAATCAATTTATATAATAATAATTCACTTCATTCTTTCATGAGTTTCCGATGTGAAACTCTTCTTCTTCTTCTTCTTCTTCTTCGAATGTGATATATTTCTTTATTACTTTCCTTCATTTTACATGTACCTTACTATTATCAACAAAGTAATTTTCTCAAAAAAAAAAAAAATGAATAAAATGTCTCTCTTTGCATGATTTAATTTGAGATTAACATATATGGTATAAAGATTGATAATTTTAAATTATTTCTCTACACTACCAACTATCATTACTTTACCAATATCATTTGATTTGCATCATATTGTTTGCATATGATATAAATGTATTTTTTTTTTCTCTTTTTCGTTGTTGTGGGTTCGTTGTAATTAAATTAGATTGAAGTTGTTTTTATTTTACACTACATCCATATGATCATCTTAAGTTTTGTTTAAATATTATCTTGCTTATTAATACAACTTCATCTCATGAGTAGACTTATTTGTGTCCATTTATGTCATAATTCGTCATGTTTGTGATTCTTTTGTTAAATGTGCTAGTATAGGGCAAAATAATAGTTTACTTCTGTATTCACTGCACGGTTGCGTCTTTGTTAAATGTGTTAATTTGCAGAGATTAACATACCAAATGTTAGGACACCATACAATGTTTCATCTTTGAAGGGGTTGTTCTTCACAAATGGATTTGATAATTTGAAT
>JAYMTK010002792.1:0-13238 GCA_036897405.1 Pelargonium myrrhifolium | reverse complement strand
CTCCACCAATAGATCCATCACTGACGATCACTCATTCTTACTCTTCCTCCGCCAACGCTCGCATCCATCCACCGAGATTGTCAGCTGTCGCTGGCCATTGGTCGAGTGCCTTTCGTCGTTGGTCAGCCGAGTCTCGTCCAGTGAGTTAGATTTGAGTTTTGTAATTTTTAGGGATTTATTTTGTAAATTGATTAGGGTTAATTTTTAAGTTTTGTAAACTGATTTGGGATTTTTTTTATTTTGTAATGGTTTTGTTTAAATTTTTGTGGATTTTATTTAAATTTCATCCAAACTGATTTGGTTTGTTCATAATCTGGAAAAAAAAAGTCGTTTTGCTCATTTTTTTCTACCATTCCCCTCATTGTCTTCAAGGGCAATTTGGACATTGCCCGTGACACACTAATGGCATTGTTCACTAGTGGACCAATTTTGGCCCTCCACCGGAGCTCCACTAGAGCTATATATTGTTCAAGCTCTGGTAAGTTGGATTTTGGCCAAACAACATATATCCTAGTTGGACAAAAATAACTTGTTGAAAATCATATGTGGAACCTCCGGTAAGTAAGAAGTAAAGTAAACAAACAAGCACTTAAAATTCTTCACCCATATCCATAAGAGCATCTTCAATGCTCTGGAAAAGAGAGGCACTAAGCAGTGGAGCGGCGACGCTATGCATTGGAGTACCAGGCGCTAATGACCAGCTGTTTGGGTTGGGCGCTTGACATAACGTCGTCTAAGGCCTTTTATTTACTCTCCCCGTCTCAAAATAAGTGTTCTCTTTTATATTTTGAGAATTATTGAAGTTAGTTAGTGTAATATAACTGCGTTCAATTTTTTTAAAACATGTGTACTAAGTTTTAACAAACTCAATGAATACTAAATAACTATGCATAGGGATGTAATTGGTAATTCATGTTACAATTAAATTCTTTAGAATAAAATAAGCACTCATTCTGGGATAAAAATGCAAGACAAACATGACGCTCTTTTAAGGACAGAGGGAGTATTATTTATTACTAGTAAAAATCCCGTGCGTTGCACGGGTTGTCAAATACTTGAAACGAAACGATATTATTATTCTAATTTGAGTCGAGCACGTGTAACATTTAATTTAAAACTATTAAAATTATAAAACAATAGTAAAAAAATTAGATTAATAATAATTTAGTTTCAATCTCAACATCAGTAGTATAAATCTCATGCGTTGCACGAGTTTGCTAAATCTTAAACTATAAATGTATTAGTAATTCAATTTGAGCCGCACATGTGTAAAATTTAATTTAATTTTTATTTCAATAACTTATTATCGGAAAATAGTAAATTCTTTTAACATTTAATAATTGTTTTAGTTATGAAATTAAGTAACAAGTAGTAGAGGAATAATTTCTTACCATTACACTTCAACTAAAGTACTATATGTATTGATTTCAAAAAAAAAGAAGTACTATATGTATTATGACTTTATATAGTAGTTACAAATTTCATTGATTCTTAATTTTTCAATGTGGGACAAAAGTTCAATTTATATCATAACAATTCACTTCATTTTTTATGAGTTTTCAATGTGGGACTTTTACACAATCTTTTTTTTTTAATGTAAAATATATCATTTTCTTTTCATCCTTCTTACATGTAACTTACTATTATCAACAAAAAATAAAAATAATAATTACATATTCACATGACAAATTCATTCTACCAACAAATATAACTTTGATTTTATTATATACGAAAATATGATAGTTTTCATCAATATAACAATAGCGTTGTGTTGAACTTCAAAATAAATTATTCTTACTCTAACATTCACAATTTGTGATATATGTGTGTGTGTTTATAGTTTTGTTTGATTATGATTTAAGTGTAATTCAAATAAACTAATTAACGTTGCATTTGAGAACATGAATTTGAACACTTTCTATCATCTTGAAAACCCACACTTCATATTCATTTCTTGTACGCTGCAAAAATGAATATATCTTTGGACCAACTTGTTAGGTAGAAACATTTCCGGTAGTAATTCATACATAATGATTCATTTTTCTGCTATTCTTTTCGGCTAATTAAATTCAAATTCGTCTTTAACTTCAATTATCATTCATAACCAAAATCAATGTTTGAATATGTATTTGCATGTTTGTTGATCAAAATATTTTGGTGCAGACACCGTATAAAACAATTTGCATAAAGGTTAATACAAATTTAGATTTCTCATATCGAAAACTCATAAAAAATTGAGTGAAAACCTATTATATATCTATAGCTCACTTGTCCCACATCGGAAAAGTGAGGAAACATTTGATTGGAAAAGCACTATATAAAGCCTCTTACCTATTATACTTTAGTTGAAGTGTATAATGTATTACTCATTACTTATTGACATAGTAAAGATTATTACTAAATATTATTAGTTAATAGCAAATTTATTTTTAACTCATAGAATGTAAAAAGACATCCTCTAGAATTGCTCTGTTTGAACTTTGAAGCTTAGGTGGCATACACATGGCTATTTTCACCAATTATTATATACATAGTATAGGATTTTACTGCTATTCAATATTATAGTCCTCGAGCACTTCTTGAAAGTGACAATCCCATTAAACTTACATAAACCCATGTCGCTTCTATTATCAATCACAAACAGAAATATTAGTTTAATGACCAATTGAAATATGGTACTCAATCAGAATAAAATATTTCCATCATTTTCACTCATTATATTAAGACACTAGCATACAGTTATATATGTATACACACACATAAACATTTATTCTTAATATGAGTTTTCAAGAACGACAGTATCACAAGTACTGTTCAGTGATCACGTTACCAAATAGTTTAAAACTTAAGAAAGGTCACTATCCACCTAAACTTTTTCCAAAGGGAAGTACACAGATCAAACAATAAAGAAAATAAAGGGGAAGAACATAATTATTGAATAAGTTAGATTGGATGACTCAACATTGCATGGTTGATTTGAGAGGCTGTGTCCATAAGTAGTAGTGTTTCAATCATCTGATTCAGCTGATAATGACACCACCTGCAGGTAGGGCTCTCAATAGTCCCATTCGACCCACACAAAGTTATATTAAACATGAAATTTTGGCTTATGGGTCCACCTTAACTACCTAATGCAGCTTATAGGCTTAGGATGTGGTAACCAAATAAATATATTACTTATAAGAGATGTTTTATTAAAAAGTTGCATAACAATATTTTGGATAATATTTTATTGTCCATGTTATACATGCGAGAATGATTTTTTAACACATATATATCACACTAACAGTCATTATTGATACTTGAAAAATTAAGTTGTGTTTCCCTTTAGGATTTTAATTAAGCACGCAACATCTATTATCTTAGAGAAATATGCAATTGAATTCCAAGACATGAACTAAAATAATCTCATGCGTATGTACCTAATTGCACATGAGGCAGCATAACACACACAAGTATATGCAGGGCCAAAAAATGATTTTCAAAAGAGAGCGAGAAACAGCTAACTTATTCCATCTTGGCATGCAATCATATCATGAAATTAATATGCAGTGCACGCAGGTGTCGTATTGATAAAGATACATAAGAGGGGACCATATTAGGAAATGCATAAAAAGTGGAACATGTTAAGGTGGCAAATGACAAGCACAGGGCATTTCAACAATCAGAAATTAGTTGGTGAAACATACACATAAATGGAACAAAACAAATGCCACCGGGCACCAGATATTTATTTCTACAATGTATATGCTTTCTCAACATAATCCTCTATACAGTAAGTGATCAATGAAGGATGGAAGACTACATAATGATTTATATTGTTTGGAAATCAAGTTCTCTGAAAGCTCAAAGGAAAACACTCCGATTTCGAGTGCCCAAGAGCGAGATTTTTTTAACTTCATGGTATTTGTGATCAGACTCACTCTCTTGAGATAGGTAGCAAATAAATGCACCATATAAACAACACTTTCGCCAAGCATCAGTGATTACACTGATTCATGTGCTCCTTTGACCATCTCTTCTTTTAGAGTTTCAAAACAAAATTTCTTTTATTTAGAACAAAATATTATTATTTCTCCATGGGAACTGAAATGATCATATCCAGTGAAATAAGTTTTACCTGTCATTATATAGACATTAATAAACTTAGCTTTGTTCACAAAAAAAGAGACTAATAAAATGATTATATATGTTTCTAGCTACCACAAGAAGACAAAATATCACTGTAGAATCTCATATATTAACTTAACTATTCTTTCCTGGTTAATCAGTTAAAAAGGTTCAAGATTCACCAATCACAGTAAAACTCTTATGCTTAAAGTGATTTGGTTAGCTACTGCATCTACATCATAGTTTGTCGACTAATAGAAGGAAAAGCCATACAAACATGGGAAGAAATTTTTTTACTATTTCATTGCTGGTTTCTATACCAGACGGGAAGTTACTGAAAATAATATATGAAATGATAAACCACAAAAAAAAAAAAAAAAACATAAACAAAATCTGCAGTGCAATCTTGTGAGGCATAAAAATAAAAACTAGCTGAATGGTAGCCCACAGACTCATCATCCACACTCCCTAGCAAAAGAAACCAAACCCACAGTTTGTTTTGTAAATTTGATGAACAAAACACATAAAGTCAGTGCATATGCGCATCAGTGCTTCCGCACAATAGGCAAAACACAAGCACATGACTCTAAGTTGACAGACAATCAATCCAGAAAGAACACACACTATGCCACGTACCAAGAGCACACGTGTATCCTAGTAGGACACAAATTGACTTGCACTATACTTTATATTTATAAATAGTAAAATAAAATAGAAAAACAAATATGAAAACTTGAAGAAAACAATCTTGACTTTTGAAACCCAAAGCTTGGTAGATGTGAACACAGGATCAAATTGTTAGTAAAATACTAAGAAAAACAATTTTAAATGTTTTCAATAAAAATTAGAAAAAACTAATGTCACGTGTCAAATGGGAAAATGGTTTATTTGTAGCTTTAGACAACATCTGGGTATTGCAAGGTTGACGGTGTGAAAAAGACTTAGACCAATGACAATAATTCCTATACTACTACATTGGACAAAAAATGTCTTAAGCCCAAGAAACTACCATGAGTGGAGTTAATTGTTATAAAATATCTTGATATATTATAACAATACTGTCCTAATTAATTAAACAAACTTATAGAACAAGAGATATGACTTCTGTAGTGTTAACTGACACGTGGAGGCAATGAAATCCCATAAACAAGTGAGGTGACTGACATCAACATTATTTTTCCCTGGTTATAAAAATTAAGAAAATTTTAATCGTAAAGAAACAACTGTAGTAGAAAGTTTTACAAGGAAGAAAACCAAGAAAAGTTGAAACAGAAATGCTTGCTTGCAACTTTTTCACTTTCACTGTATTTGGTATATCAATCATACATAGACAAGTATATAAGTACTGCAAGATGTATAGCAAACTACCCTTCTTCATTATTCTAATAATAGTTCTCAGGATAACTATCTTGTTATTTATTTATTTATTAATTTTAGATTCGACCCAGGAAGGACCACAAAAACAGTAAATTAACTTCTTTCTATCAAATTTCAATGCAACTAGATGCCTCAAGTTAAGCAATACTCCTATCTAAACCATATTCTAATTGGTGTATATGATTTTAATGTGTTACGTCAATTGAAAATTTCAATCAGTACCAAAATGCAATACGTAGATCAATATAAGATAGCTGTTAAAAACTATAACCCTTTCTCACTCCAAAATCTTACTAAGAAGATAAATCTACTAAGCATCCTTGTATGTATGGCTTCTATAAAAGTTTTAAATTAATTAAACTAATCGTGGAACTCCCAATTTTCATAACTTTAGTGATCACTTCATTAATAATCAGTACATAGACCTCCAAAAAAAATACCTTGTTTGACTTTTTTTTATTTAAAAAAAAAGGATAATTTTAGCAGTGTTTTATTTTTGTGTGTGTTTGTAATAACTTTAAATAGTTCAAACTAATTTAATATAAACTTATTAGAAGAACTAAACAAAGTGAAGAAAATACTAATATTGGTAAACTTTTGTAAATTTAATATGCAGAATATGTATGGAGGAAGTACTCAAGCTCTTCACCAACTTAGAAATCAATGTATCATGTGGTCAGTTATTCAATATTAAGATTAAATTTGTGGTTGAAAAGGAAAAGAAAAAAAATTAAAGATTTGTTTTAAAATAAGTTGAAAAAGTTGGTGAAAACTGTAGAATGTGTTAGCGTTGTCGCAACCCAACTCGCTATCACAACATGCCTCTTCAACCGTTTTCAGATCCAAAGTCGCCTTATCGAAATGCGACCACCTTATTTTATTTTCAGTGGGCCCTTTATCCTACCTATTATTCTTCTTTTTTTTAATTGCAACAAAACTACCGGACTCTTAACTGACTCAAAGTCTAATCAATCGCACCTCCCACCGTACACCTGGCACCTCCCACCGATGTGATTACACGTGTCAACAGATGAACCCGATAGTGAACAGGCTAGCCAGTTTTGGACTCATCTTTGGTCAAATCTTCTGGCCCAGTCATGTTGTGGGCCCAAACAGGACACGTGTTCAAACTACGTACCAGAGACATCTTTTCGTTTTTTTAAGTTTTCCCCTAAACCTAAATCAACCGAAAACAAGCGAGTGAAACATAACAACTCAGGTTGCGCGTGAGACACACCTCCACAACCCTTTCTTTTTCTCCAAGGCCCGTACAATACTGCAGAGAGAGAGAGAGAGAGAGAAATCCCGTGTTTCACACTACCACGCACCGCGTAAATAGGGTTGTGCAGTGGACAAGTATTTGTTTTTGAAACCAGCCCCAAGTTTCTCATGTTTTCGATCTATATTTTAGCTGATTTTTTTAATGGCAAAAAATGAATTAGAAAATCAAAATGTGGCGGTTAAATAAAAAGGCGTGAGGCTGAACCACCGGTTTTTCCGGTGAAGAAAAAACGCACAACCAGAAATTGAGCACACAATTTACACACAAAACTGGTTCCTGTTTCCACCGGAAATCGCTTGATCGCCGGAAAATTAAGAGTACGAATGAAGGGGAAGAAAACGCATAAACAGAGAATGACTTTCATTCGGAAATCAAAATCGTGAATTGAAAACGCAATCGCGAAAGAGAAACGCATTTAGATATTAGAACAGAGAGAACATAAATTGAACTAACATGGTTAAAGATAGTACAGATAGCGAAACGAATTAAGAAAATAAAAAATGCTTACCGAAAATTGTGTGATGAATTTTGCGAATAAGATCGAATTGTGGTGCAGAATGATGGGCGTGGAGGTGGAGAGAGAGATTGAAATGGGGCTAATTAATGAGAAGAGAAATGCGTATGGTGAATGGTGTTGTGAACGGTGGGAGATAGGTAGGAAGAGAAACGTATGGCAGAGGGACTTATTTATAGAAGAAAATGAAAAAGGAGAGAAAGAGGAAGAAAGAAGAGGGTTTAAGGGGATTTTGGAACTTTGCTAATGCCAATGCTTCGGATGCCTTTCTAAAACCTTTTTTCTTTATTAATTTAACAACATATTTGAACTTAATTTTCAAATTTGCCACCATTGTCATTTGCCTTTACGAAAATATATAGGTCATAATAAACTCAGTCTAAAAGAACACTTAATAGGTTAAGTGTTTATCATTCGGCACAAAAAATCATAAATAATTTGATCAATGACGAGGTGACACGTGGTTCATCAAGTTCGTCAAATAAGTCAACAAGAGCTCGGATCAGGGATCTGGGTGGAACAGAAACCCGGGTAACAGATAATCGCATCATCACAGTGTCAGTCCAATCAAGTCAACACCATCTAATCAGGTCAGTCTGTCTAAGCAATGCAACCTACTTGAACAAGGTAGCCTACCTGAGCATGTCAACCTGCTTAAGCAAGGCAGCCTACTTGAGCATGTTAGCTAGCTTGATCACGTCAGTCTTTCTGATCAAGAAAAGAGGCCTAAGACCAAATGGCATGAACGCCCCATTCATGCGCCTAAGAAAGTAAACGTCCATTAGCGAGTATAACCAACTGACAGAAGGTCGGACACATGGCTCTGACTAGAGAACGTCACCACTCTTCCACGCGGCTGAAGACGAAGTTCAACTTCTGCTTGTTGGTGAGTATAACCAGCAACATAAAAAGGAATCGTCTGGCTCCCCCGCATAGCCCGAAGAAATAACCTAACGTCTACTCTAGTTGGCGAGTATAATTAAAAGAAATTATTCTTTTTAACCCATAATTTGTTAATTATTTTTTACAAATCAATTTTTTTTGTTAAGGAGACAAATCATTTTTTAGTTAACTAAATTTCCAGCTTAGCATCCCCCACCTTTTTTTTTACAACACTCAAGTGGTATAGTGGATAGATACTCACCTTTTATACTTGAAGTCACGGTTTCAAGCCACCCTCAAGGTAATGGTGTTGGTATATTAGGTGTGTGTTTGTAATACTTGTATTATTCGGGAGAGAACAGAATGGATATCGAACTCAGCGATCCTGGGTGCGAGAGCTGCATATCACTTCTCGGGCATCCTGACGGGTTCGGGGTCTCCGGTTTCGGAGACACTTTTTCAGGTTATTCCCAGTTTGGTGTCGACAGGTGATTGTGTCCGGTTGTCTACAATTCCTACGGAAACAGAAGTTTGGGACACAGTTTGTGATATGGACAAACATAGCTCTCCAGGGTTGGATGGCTTTACGTGTTTATTGTTTACTTCTTGTTGGGAGGTTGTTGGACCTGACTTTATTGAAGCAGTCTGTGGCTTTTTTGAAGGTAAGGACCTTCCTCGGTCCTATACATCCACTCTCCTTGTCCTAATCCTGAAAGTGGAAGACCAGGTATTTTTTTTTTGTTGATTATCGTCCAATTAGCTTATGCAAATTCGTATATAATTTTTTTGCTAAAATCCTGAATGATCGTTTAGCATTCGTGCTTTCTAATATTATTTCAGAAAAACAATTTGGTTTTGTTCGAGGTAGGATTATTCAGGAAAGTATTGCCCTTTGTTCGAAGATGACTCACCATTTGACTGATGTGGTCCCAGGTGACAATGTGATCCTTAAATTAGATATGTCGAAAGCATATGATTGATTAGAGTGGTCATTCTTGTTTTGAGCTCTAGCTAGAAACTTATGGTTTCGACCAGAAGTTCATCTCTCTGATTAATCGTTGTGTGTCCAACTGTTGGTACTCTATATGTATCAATGGATAGACTTATGGTTATTTTCATTCTTCGCTGGGTGTCCGTCAGGGTGACCCGTTGTCACCGGCTCTATTTATTATTGCTCAGGATGTTTTGAGTCAGAACCTAGAAGCCAAAATTAATTATGGTATTATTCTTTCGTACTATTGTACGGGTCATGAATCGTTTGTGTCGCATCTTATGTTTGCAGATAATACAATTGTGTTTTTGAATGGTCGTCAGTCATCAATCGAGGGTTCTTTGATTTGTTGCATGAGTATGAGATGCCATCGGTCCAATTAATTAATGTGGACAAATGTCGCTTTTATTCAGCCGGTTCTCGATCTCGGCTATCTTCTCAGCCACTGGTCCATTTTCACTCATGGGTCATTGCCGTTTCATTATTTAGGAGTTCCTATTTCTAGGACTCGAATTCGAGCTTTGGATTTTCAATTCTTGGTTGACAAATTTGAGCAGCGTCTTGCGGGTTGGAAGGGTAAATTATTATCTTTAGGAGGATGGTTGGTTCTTATTCGGAGTGTTTTATCCTCCATCACGGTTTATGTTTTGTCAGCATGTCGCTTACTTAAGTCAACTTTACTCCGTTTGAACAAGATAATGGCAGGGTTTTTTTGGTCCTCGGGTCCGAAGGATCGGCGTCATTGAATTTCGTGAGATCATGTTTGTAGACCAACTTTTGAAATTGGTTTGGGAGTGCGGGGCTTGAAGGAGCTTCATGATAGTCTTTTATCAAAATTGGCATGGTCTTATATATTAAAGGGCGCTCTGTCTAGGCTATATTTATGAGAAGTTGCTTTAAATATCCCTCTATAGTGCAAGCTTCCAGTTTATGCTCATACCTTTGGCGGGGTGTTGTTAATTTTGTCTCATTTTTATACGCGGACTCCTATTGGGAGATTGGAAGAGGAGGTGTGGATTTTTGGACGGATAGGTGGTGTATGCTTGACCCCGTCCATGGTAAAGCTCAACGATCAGTTGCTGAGGCTAGTGTTCTTAGCGATCTTGGGTGAGACAATCCTCGTCTTGTGGCTGCTTATGGTTGTGTTCTATATTCTTTGGCGGCGGACCGCTTTTTGTATACTCGTCGAGCTGGCGGTAGCTTCTAAGCAAAGGAATATTGGGCAGCAAGTAAAGTGCCTCTTGAGAACTTTCATTGGTGTAGGTTCATTGGGAATGATTTTGTTCCGCCTAAACTTCCAATCTTCATTTGGCGTATTCTACATTCGGTGGTTTCGGTTGATGCAGTTATCCAAATGGTTGGTATTCAATTTGTTTCAAAATGTGAATGTTGCTTGAACCCTTACTTTGAAACCTTGGACCATCTCTTTGCTACTGGTCATGTTGCTCGCGAGGTACGGTCTCAAAATGGTGGTTGGTTGGGTTTGGCGTTGCTGTCATCTTCTCCAGCAGCACTGGTGGAGCATGTTTGGGGTAGGTGTCGTCCTACGTCAGTTTATGGTTTTGTGTGCATTATTTTCGCTGTTTGTGGTCTTTGGGAATTATGGACATCGAAATGTAGATCGAGGTTTGATGGGGCTGTTCTCTCTGTTGCTGGTGTGATTAGAAAGGTTCATGCTTGGTTGTCTACTTTATTTTCATTGTTTAAGGTTCGTCACGTAACTTCTATAATGGAAGTTAATTTGTTGTATTTTTTCTTCATCCCGGCTTTTATTCGGTTCCACCCGTCGAGATTGTTGCTTGGAACTGTCCACCGACAGGTTCCTGATGCCTGAATGTGGATAGGTCGAGTCGTGCGGGATTGGCGGCTTGTGGCGGAGTGATCTGGTCATCGACAAAGGTGGCATTTTGGCTTATAGTATCCCGCTGGGGAATGACACAAGTAATTTTGTGGAGATTTTGGGCTTGTTTCATGTTTGCTAATTTTCCATCAATAAGGTGTGAGCATTCAATATGTTTATATGGATTCGAAGTTGGTTTCATACATCATTATGAGACATTGTGCGTGCCCGTGGTCCTTCACTTACGTGAAACGGACATTTGTCTCTCTTTTGGGTTCGGTTCAGGTAAGTCATGTGCTTCGGGAAGCTAATCGGACTGCAGACTTGTTGGCGGGTTATGGTTTACATCTGTCTTCTCCTTGTATTATGCAGTCTAATTGTCCTGCTACTTTTAATTATACTTTAGCTAGTGATAGTGCAGGTCATCTTGTATCCCGTCCAAGGAAGTTTTATATGTAATATCTTGCATTCATTTAGCCCGTCTTAGGTGCATTTGAAGAGGTAAAGCTCACTATGTCCCCCTCTTTTCTGTACTGTTTGTTTATTTTAATATACTGGTAGGGGTCTGACCAAATCCCACCTTTTATTTGGTGGCTTCCTTAAAAAGAAAAAAAATATTACAGCTTAACCAAACTCATATTTTATTATTGTAACAAAGGTAATGATATAATTTTATTTTTATTCCTAATTATTTTATTATTATGTCCTTTTCAATCATTTTAATATATAGTCATTTAAATTATTTATTTTTATTTCTGACACATAAGTTTTTTTTTTTTTTTTTTTTTTTTTTTTTTTTTTTAAAAAAAAATTTTTCTTTTTAAAAAATTTTTTTAAAACCCTTTATGGGTTTTGAGAAGTGTTTCCAAACAAACACTTAACTTTTTAGGCAAATTTGATCCATGCTTTCACATGAAATGACTATCAAACTTCCTGAGAGGGATTTGACATATGCTTTGATGACATGAAAATCGAACTTATTGGGTGAAATTGATTCATGCCTTCACAAGATATGACAAAAGAATTTCCTAGGCAAATTTGATTAAAGTCTTCACGAAACATTGTGATCAAACTTTTTGGACGAAGTTGATCCATACTTAATTTCATGGGAAAGATCAAAATTTATGGGAGGAGTTGATCAAAGTTGATCCATGTATTCATGGGGGGTGGAGATCGAACTTCTTGGGTGAAGTAGATTCATTACTTCAGAGGCATGATGATCATACTTCTTAGGAAAAGTTGATCCATGCCTTCATGAGGCATGACGACTGAACTTCCTGAAAAAAGTTGATGCATACCGTCACGGGGGTACTGGTGATCAGATTTCCTAGGAGAAGTTGATTCATGCCTTCATGGAGGCATGAAGATCAAAATTCTCGATCGAAATTGATCCACCTCTTACAAGACTTTATGTGAAGCTCTAATGTATGGAAGAGCTGGTACCAACTCTAAAATTTGAACATGTTTTAACTTAAGGATAATTACACGTTATTATCCTGAACTAAACACCTTTTTCACGTAACTAACCTAAACTATTTTTCGTGCACATTACTACCCAAATTTTTTTTTTCATTATGTCAGTTAATTTTGACGGAATTTGACTATTTCTCATCATGTGACATGCACATGACTTCAATTTTTTTTTCATTGGTCAAGAAAAACACTACAAAAAAAGCAGCCCATTTGCGACGGGCTTTGCGACGAGTATTGGCAGTTTGCGACGGACTTTGCGACCATTTTGCGACGGGTTGTGTTGGTCGCAACCGCCCTCGTCGCAAAATATTTGCGACGGAAAGTTTTACCCGTCGCAAAATTTGCGACGAATTTGCGACGGGTATTCCCCTGTCGCAAATCATTTTCCAGTTTTAAAAAAAAAATATTTAAAAATATTTAAAATTATTTTATTAATTTCCGCAAATTAAATAATTTTTTTTATTTTTTAAAACAGTAGTATCGATTACAATAAACAATAAGTAGCTAATATATTACAATAAACAGTAAGTATTACAATAAAAAGTACAATAAAGTAGCTAAATATTATCAACCCTGATCAGTATTCAAGTACAATAAAGTAGCTAAATATTATCAGGTGGATGTAGCGGCGATATAAACAAAATAATTAAATAAACAAATATTGATATAAATAAATAATATCAATATGATGGCAAGTCGTGATATGTCTTGTCCAGCAAACTTCTTAATGATGGCATGACGAGGAACTCCTGCTCTGACGAGCATGTAT
>JAYMTK010002791.1:0-13241 GCA_036897405.1 Pelargonium myrrhifolium | reverse complement strand
TCTATTTTGAAACTTCAGGGTAGTGAAAAATCTCATTCAAACTTAAGGGTGGGAAATCGTCACAAGCGAAACTTAGAGGGTAGGAAATCATAATTTACCATATTAATTATCATATTCGAACTTGATTTGGTCTCACTCTCATGATCAGTTGACTCGTTAATGCAACTGTAGTGTGTATGTATCTTGCTATCTTAGAACCGTATTGTGTAAGCAATAATCTAACATTGCTTAAACATCTAACAGGTACTCGGTCAGTCCCCACCACACTTCTCCATCATAACCACTAAGCTTCACTCATCTCCATACTTATTTCAATGCTTTCTCATAATCCGAAACCTAAATTGGATTCAAACTTGAAGAGACAGTTCGTCTTTTGGCCGTCTCCTATGTTTTAACTAAAAACGCAGCTAAATATATATTCTTGCGGTTTGAAACTGCAGTTAAATGTCAAATTTGAAACTACCTTTAAGAGACGGCTCGTTTTGCCCGTCTCCTATGAGTTAATTAAAACCGCAGTTAAATGTCAAATTTGAAACTGACTTTAAGAGACGGCTTGTCTTGGCCGTCTCCTATGAGTTAATTAAAAACGCAGCTATGCTTGCGGTTTAAAACCACAGTAAAATGTCAAATTTGAAACTAACTTTAAGAGACGGCTCGTCTTGGCCGTCTCCTATGAGTTAATTAAAAAAGACAGCTATTCTTGCTGTTTGCAACCGCAGTTGAATGTCAAATTTGGAACTGACTTTAAGTGACGGCTCGCTTTGGCTGTCTCCTATGAGTTAATTAAAAACGCAGCTATGCTCTCGGTTTTTAACCGCAGTTAAATGTCAAACTAGTTTTCTTACCCAACGTTGTTCGGGTGTCCGTCTTTTCAATTTAATTGTTTGAATTTTATCTTGATATTATGATTTGTTAATTCGATGTGTTGATTTGTTCAACATTTGAACTAAAATAAATGTCAACCAAAGTTTAGTTGATGATTAATAAACACTTATATATTCTTAACTGTTTTCTTTTAACTTTTAAGTGTTTGTATATAACGATTATATAATGTTTATGTTTTTTAAACGTGTACTTGGACTTATTACTATGCTCATATGCAAATAGATTTATTTTTAAAGGTAGGCCGACCAGTTAATTTTATCTTATACTACACAATTGTGTCACTGATAAATAAAGCAATATAAATTAGACTTAATTGATCCCCGTTTGATCCGAATTTGTACATGGATTGAATATTTATACTTGTTAGTTTTTTTTTTTTTTTGTATAAATATACTTATAAGTTTTAGTTTCTATAAGAATTAATTAGTTTTTAAAAATGAAATTTTCATCTAGCAACAAAATATATTCAACACTATATTTGATCTACATATTAGGAAATTTTTTATTCAGTATGATTCTAAAATAATGAACATCTCTTCCTAATATTTTTAGTCTTATGTATTTATGTATATATCTAGACAAAAATATTATAGAAATGAAAATGGAAACAAATTTCCCCACTAAACACACCTATGGGGAGGGGTGAGAAGTCTTAAATGTGACTAAGCCCCGAACCGGATTAAACCGGCGGTTTACACCAAAAAAAAAAAGAAACAAATTAAGTACATCTTCCAAAATTAAAATTCAAAGAATAGTTTTCATAAGTTTATCAACAATGAAAAAATAATTCAGAATACATTTAAATATTTTAATTTTTTAAATAAAATATCTACTTAGAAACATAAAAAATTATAATAAGTATAAATAAAAAAGTTTATTAAGATATTTCAAAAAAATTGTAATAATTATGAAAAAAATATTTTACCAATATAAAAACTTACAATTTTATTAATAATTTAAATATATTCTAATAAAACGAATTTGAAACATATTTATCTACAATTTCAAATTTAAATCTATTTATAAACAATTTTATTTTTAAATGCATTAATCAACAATTTTAAATTGAAAACTTATATCGGATATTGATTTACTCGTATCTAACTTTAAATCACGACCATTTCTTATTTATTCTTTCTTACTATTAAATGAAGATGAATTGTACTTAATTTAGATACATCTAGATATCACAACAGTTACCCAATACACTCTTGAATATTGAAATAAATTATGAACAAAAATGTAAAATTATTTAATTATATTATCTAAGTAGGGATAAGTATATTTAAGAAAATAGAAAAACTGGATAATTATGAATGAGATAAAAATAATTATTTAATTGTTAAATAATTCAAATATAAAAATACATTTATTCAATTTCTCAAAAAGAAAAATACATTTATTCATATGTGTGTGTGTGTGTATATATATATATAAATACATCAAAATTTGATAATTGAAATAAAAATATATTTTCTACCGAATTCGAATGAATTCTCTTATTATTTGTTTCATGTTCTTTTATGTGCACTTCACCCCCTCTTACCATATTTTCGCAGCTAAAAAGAGAAATGTAAAACTTGAAAGTATTTTTTTGAATGGTATGATTGACAAAATTAAAAATTGTAAATTGTAAATTAAAATTCACAACAAACTAAGAAATAAAAAGATGTATATGAGAAGAAAATAGACGTGAACAAAAATTTATGCATTTATATTAATATAAGAATCTTAAGGAACCATGGAAGTATAAAAACATGAAACATCATCCATCAAGTTTAGTCTATGAAATGAATTGGCTTCACCATTATAGAGCTACAACGTCCATCATCAATTGTCCCATTATTAGATGATGATGAGATTTGAAATCAACCAAAAATTATCATTGACACGCCACGTACATTCAACTTGCAATCCATTTATTAAAGAAAATTTTCAGATTGCCTCCACAAAAATCATCCACAATCGATATTGTTATCAACAACAAAAAAATCATTCACAATCAACATCAACTTGAATAATGAAAGATCAAAAACATGGGTACCTTTTTAGGTATGAAGTTGAAGATTTTGAGAAAAAAAAATGGAGCAGATTTAATTCTAAGTTCCTATTGAATATTGTATTGATTTAAATAGTGGATTGAAAATTTTAAACTTTAAATGATTTGTTTAATTTCTATAGTTAAATTTTGTATCTATCAATTTAGATTTACCTTTATAAGTTTAAAGTTTTGAATTTTGATTTATTTTATTTGAAATAAATATATATTATTCAACCTTATCAAGTGTTTATTTTATTTGAAATAATACATATATATATTTACTTTATTAAATGTTTTTATTTATTTCAAATTCAAATAAATAGAGAAGATAATATTTTAATATTTATTAATAAATTAATTATAAAATATATTTAAAATATAAGAAAATAAAATAAAAATAGTTGACACATGTCGCATAAATAGAGCGCCACGTGTCGTACATATAAGTTGTGTAGTTCCTATTATATATATATACTAGTTTATACCCCGTGCAACGCACGGGAGAGAAAAATATATATTGCAATAAATTATATTATATAATATTTAAATATAAAGAATTAAAGAATTATGAATGAAAATATATAGCAACACATTAATAAAGTAAAAATTGTTTTGCAAAATGTAAAAATAATGAAAATAACCCAAACTTTTGCAATACCCATCACAAATAATGAAAATACATGATGACCTGCAATCAATCCAGCCAAACAAATTCAAACTTCCCAAGCAAAAATTCAGACTCAATTCATGAACTTGCCAAAAATCACCTACACAAACAATAACATTTGCTTAGTCAAAACACAAAAAAATATTGAAATAATACACACACAAAAATCTATAATAAAAAATATGTATTGCTTGCTTAGAGTGGATTGATTTCGGTGGAACGTATCAACCTCTATTTATACATATTCCGTCTTTTAGGGTTTGTGTGTCACATACCATAATTTTATATTATGGTTACCATATTGTATTAGATTTTTAATTTTTAATTATTTATTTTTTTCAATTAAACTACCCAAACAAATAAAATGCTTAAAAAATTATTTCCATTAGAAAGTAAAACTTAAAATCCTAAAAAATAAAATCCATCCATAAATAAAGCTTCCTAATTTAAAGCTCAAAATTGTTTCCACGTAATAAAAATAATAAACTTAAAAATAAGATTTTGTGTGCTACTCACCTAATTTTTTTAGTGTTACCATATTGTATTAAATTTTTATTTTTTTTTCTTTCAATTAAATTACCTAAACAAATCTGTCAAAAAAAAAAACTACCTAAATAAATGAAAATTCAAAAAATTTGTTTCCATCATTGTTTCATTCTAGAACGTATATTTTAGGAAGCTAAAAAATTGTTTAAAAAAATAAAATAAAAAATAACATAATTTTTTGGGTAGTTTTATAATTATACAAAATTATGTGTCTAAATTAATATTTTAATAAGGTGGCGCTCTAATACGCATTATAAACCTCCTTATTTGTTCCGCTTTTATAGTAGGTATAGATGTGTTTATTTTCCTGTTCAAATGCTTGTTTATTTTGAGCCGTAAAAATGATGAATTAGGTAAGTATATGCAAAAGAAAAAACGTGGCTGCTGTGAACACTGACCATTTGCAACAAAATATTAATGGTGCAGTTATGACAATTGTACAAATTAATAAAAGTATCTTTCAGCTAAAAAGCTCAATATAGGTTCAAAGGAGAGGGCGTGAATTCAATTACTCCGTATTTTTTACCTAGAAACACCCACAAATTACGGCGGAGGCAAGTGCCCACGCAGCAGCAAGTACATCAAGTAGCTTTACTTGATGTTATACTATAAATTAGCGATGCATGCAAGTGCAGAGTGCAGTGAACATCATCGAGATGGAGAAAGATGATGGTGATATTGTTATCGTGGGCGGGGGGATATGCGGCCTTGCCACTGCCGTTGCTCTCCACAGGAAGGGTATTAAGAGCATTGTTTTAGAAAGATCAGACACAGTGAGAGCAACGGGAGCAGCTATTATTGTCCGCTCAAATGGATGGACAGCTCTTCGTCATCTTGGTCTCGACTCTAAGCTCAGACTAACTGCAATTCCTCTACAAGAGTGTGTTCATTTTCATTCCAATATTAGTTGCTACTACTTCTTGTTCTTCTCCGTAACTTTCTTAGTTGCATCTACAGGAAAGGAGAATGTCGTGTTTTGAGGAGGAGCGATCTAATACAAACTTTGGCTGAAAACTTGCCACCCAACACTATACGTTTGGGTTGTAAGGTTGTTTCAATCACTATGGATCCTACTTCAACATTTCCCATTCTTCAACTTGAAGATGGGTCAATACTCAACCCTAAGGTACCTTTCACTTTACAATTAGATATAAACTGAAAGTTGCTATTTTCAACAAACAATCCGAGAAGATGATTAACAAGTTGTTGCAAGGTGCAGGTTGTGATAGGATGTGATGGAGTCAACTCTTGCATAGCCAAAATGTTGGGGGTAGACTCCACAATGAGTTTCTCGACAACTATAACCAGAGGGTTGACTACATATGAAGATGGTCATCATTTGGGGAATATCATCTCTATAGTGGACAAACCCACAGACAATCTTCTAATAGGCCAATTTCCAGTTACCCCCAAACTTCTTTACTGGTTTCTTACAAAACACTCAAATCCTCAAGGTACTCTCCCAAAATTAATTCATATTAGATCTCAATTACTTCTTAACTAATTGCTTAATTCCAATATCTACCTAACTACTTGGTTAAACTTGGCTATTAATTGTAACTAATGACAATTCAGTATAACTAAATAGAATATGATGAGCATGCAGATTCAATGGTTTCTAAAGACCCCGTGCTCATTAAACAGACAGCTATGGAGGCAATAAAGGGATTCCCGCAACAAAGTAAAGAGATGATTAAGAATTGTGACCTGAATTCGCTGCATCTCACAACAGATTTGAGATACCGTCCCCCATGGAACTTGTTGCGCTACAACTTCCACAGAGGCACAGTAACTGTTGCCGGAGATGCGATGCACGCCATGGGTCCGTTCATAGCTCAAGGTGGCTCAGCCTCCCTAGAGGATGCAGTTGTGCTTGCAAGATGTCTGGCAGACAAAATGAGCTGCATCACTCCAAGAAGCAGCTGCACAGAAGAAAAATCAATTATAGAAGCAGCTTTGAAACAATATGTGAAAGCAAGGAAATATAGACTACTGCGGCTGTGCATGGAAACCTTCCTTTGCGGGATGATTCGGGATACTTCATCCAAGGCAGTCAGATTCATAGCTATTGCTCTCATGGCCATATTCTTTAGAGACCCAGATGGTAGCACTTACTATGATTGTGGCCATCTCTAAGCAATTGCTATTAACAGACAAGATAATGTTGTCTAATAATCTTAATGACTTCTGAATAAGGTACCAAGTTGTGTGGCTTTATTTCCAATGGAACAAATAAATCTCAATACAGAAGAAAATTATTTTTTGTCTGTCCCTAGAGTGTACACTTAAAAAGTACAATGATCTTTCAGAACCTGTCTTGCAAGATCAACTGCTCCACTCTTTTTGTAGATTAAATGCAGATTGTAAGCTGCTTCTCTGCGAAGATCACAGTAACCGGGTTTCAAATTATCCACAACGTCTGGATTTTCATTGGGAAGTTTTGGAATGGGGTAATCCTTCTCATGAATAGCAAGTACTTTTTCATAATATGAAGCTGCCAGAGATACAAGGCCAACATGATGATATGCCCTGGCAATGTTATATAAGGCTTCCTGCAAAAGTTTCAGGAACATAATTACTCAGGCCAAGTAAGATAGTAAAATGTGAAGTAATATTGTACTAAGAATGCCTGTGATTATATGAAATTGTCAGAAAGATATAATTAAAAATGTGCAAAGAAATTGGAGACAACACCATTAAGACTAAATACATATCAGGTCAGGTCAGGTCAGGTCATAGACTTGTTTGCTGCTTTGTTTTCTATTAAACCCAATTTAAGAATTTATTAGCAGTCATGCAAGTCACATTAAGTGGGTTTGGAAGCGTTGAATAGAGAATGAATATTAACAAGTGCAACTACAATGGCAGGACCTACCCTCCTGATTCTTAATGTGACTACAGCAAGCTAGGTGTATATGTTGAATGAACTTCAACCTGCATTTGAAACTCTCCCTCTTTTCTAGGGATTTAGAAATAGTATTTTACCGGCTTAAACTCATTGCTCTGCTTATTGCAGTTTTATCCTACTACTTTTCTCTCACATAGATTGCAGCAGTTATTAAATAGCAGTAAATCATGACAGTATAATGATGCTGGTGTTTAAATGGGTTAAATATTTAGCCCACAAGCAGGTGCTAAAACTCACCTGGCTATTTTCAAAAAGTCGCAGGTTGTTATAGAGGAATGCTAGACCCTGTGCAAGGCACTGATGCTTATTTTGCAGCCTAAATCCAAGGGCTAAGTTGATTAATGCAGTTCCTGCAAGAAAGGCCATCTAAACATCCAAAGATATGCAAAACTCAAGACAAATGAAAAGGAATAGATATCCAAAACCATACCCACACAAATATTAATCAAGGGATTCTCTGGCAACAATTTGTAAGCTTCCAAGTATTCTCGTGCGGCATCTTGATGGTGGCTCTTCACAGTAAATTGATGCCCAACAATGACAATAGGCGGTACACAATCTTTGTGTCTGACTCGCATACCATGGAGAAACTTATAATGCTTAGAATATCGATTCTCCAATCTGTAATAAAATGAGAAATTAAACATCACTGGTTAATTTGAACAACATTACAAGCAAAAACACTATGATCCCATAACCATAGCAGTTTATGGTCTAGCGCGCAGAGTCTGAATATGTAGCTATGGCCTACACCAATTGTGATCTAATTTGGTTAACAAAGTTTCTAAAAGAGGATGGGTTTTCATCACTCTTGGCTTATGAAATTGGTATGTAACAAATGACAACCAAGCAGCTGCTCAAATCGCATCTAATTGCGTGTTGCATGAAAGAACTAAACAAAGTCACTCTGTTTGAGAGAAAACTTGCAGAATAAAATTCAGACAATTAATCTGAAGTCATTGGATGAACTTGCTTATCTATTTACTATGTCTTTCCGTGGGTCTTGGGTTTGCTATATTTTTGACAAGCTAGGAGCATATGACATGTATGCTCTAGAATTAGGGGATATATTGAGTTAGAGTATTATAATAATTCAGTTGTAGTAATATGAATATATGAGGAGGCTACACTAGTTCTGACCTCTAGTTTTTATCCCCGAAAGTCGACAGACGTGATAAACCATTAAACATCAAATACCTTGAGGTCACCTTGTAATAGCAATTCCAGGCTGCAAGGCTTTCAGGATGCTGCTGGACAATGTACTTGACACAATCAAAGCCATGCTTAGGATCTGTTGTGTTGTATGCTACTTCTGTAGAACAATACCCCAACCCCAACACACAGAAAAAAAGAAACAGGACATTTCATTATTAAAATCACTCTTTTGAATTTTGATTCAAAAAAGATTTAAAAAAAAAAATCAAATAGGCATATCAACAGACAACAAAGTTGTATAGGAGAGAAGAGGTAGCACATCAAACTGGATCTAAGAGAATGCACAAGTACTTTTGAGTTCAGGACTTACGGGCTCCAAGAGACCGAAGCCCTTCTTTCTGCTCCGGAGAGAGGGAGTTAGAAGCCAGACGCAGAGTGAGGTTAATAATCTCCAGTGCTTCCCAATACCTTTTCAAGGAAGCCAATGCCTTACTCACCTAAGAAAATATATTATATTAGTTAGAAAATTTAAAGGGTAAAGAAGGCCAAGAAAACAAACATGGAAAGCATATTCAAGTATCTCATAATATACAAACTGTAACAACTCTGAACACATCTGCCCTTCTTGAAAAGTGAGGATGATAATGTAGGAAAATTTTCAGTATGATAATGACAGTAGGCAGACGAATTTTACGAACAAGAAAGATAACAGCCAAGAAATTTTAGGAAGAAACATTTTATTTTAAGAATAAAGATATAAACTGAGTTAACTCCAGAACACAATCTTAGCCAGCCCCTTCATATAGTAAAGATAACTACATGGAGACTATACAACACCTATGCAAGTCAATTCAAATTAGATAGTATGTGAAACAGTTCATCATTTCTCTTTTCCCCTCCATACTTCTCTCTTCTAGTCTAGATTCATATTAAATAACCAAACGGACATAAACAGCAGACACAAACAATATATTGGTCCAAAATCCACATTCCATACGTGAGCCAACATGTGAGAAGTGTTAACAATAAACAAATGACAAATCATTGTCACCATACTTTGTATTCCACAATTTCAAGAAAGAGATGAAAATAAATATATAGCAAACAATTCAAGAAAATAAAAGGATCGAGTACTAACATCTATGAGAAGACAAAGATACTCCTCATCTTTCAGAAGATTGGGCAGGGGAGGTTCTCTGATTTCCTGCCGTTTAGACCTCTGAAATCATAATAAAAAATGCATTTTATTATAGTTTGTTATACCAAGATTCCACAACTTTTCAGTTGAAATACTTAGTTCCAACAGAAAAAACAAATGAATAAAGACATTACCGGAAACTCATCATCAGAATCACCACTTGGCAAATCAAATCCAGCAGCCATGGCCTCAGCTTTTCTTTTCTGTTTTAATGCTGCTTTCTTTTCAATCAACCTCTTTGCTCTGGAAGCTTTCAGCCTATTTTGAAGCAAGAATTGATAGAAAATTTTGTTTCAATGAGAAGTCTGTGTTAAGACAACATGCTACAAATGCCTATATAGTACTGAGTAGTAGTTCCTGTATGACAGCGGAAACATGTTTTGTGCAACTTGCACAAAAAGTAATTTATGTTTTCATTGAAAAAAATATGACCAAGCACCATGATATGATTGGAAATGACTGCCAATTGCCAACAGTACTTACCCAACCGTCCATATGTCAATGTTAAGCATAGAGTAGAAGAGACTTCAGAGAAGATTAAACACGAATAAAACTAATACACACTACGTTTTTTCACAATGAAAAATAAATTTTACCATGAAATATTAAAATGGTTTCAAGAAAATAGTTTATATCTGAAGTCTGCTTGACATCTGAAAGTATTTTCCAGCAGTGGAAGAATATCTTCCTTTAATCAGATTATATATTGAGCTAATAATTTAAACTTTGCGCATTAAACAGCATCAAATAAAATTTTCTACCTACAAAAATTTTACTCCAAAACATATGATGCCTTAAACAAATGTGAAACCAGAAATCCAAAATGTAAGATCTATAGATACTGATTGGGAAAATCACAGAGAGGAAAATCACCATTCCATTGTTGATATAGGTGAAAGCATCTTAATTGAAAGCTTATTAAGTCAGAACTATCAAATGATAATTAATGCAAAAGACATAAGTACTTGCTACTGAACATAGCAAAATATGGTACGTACAGCTCTGATGACGGAGCTACTGGTCTAAATCCATGAAATACACTATCACTATGGGGCTCGTCTAGTAATTTGACTCTTTCATAGAGTTCACTGCTTGAAAGCTTTTTCTTCCTTTTAACCTGAATTTGAACCCATCGTTAAACAGAAAAATAGATTATTAATATATAACACGGAAGAAATAAACAATACCAGTTATAGCGGCTTCAAAAGTATAAAATATGGGAATCAAAATAGAATGCTGAATCCTCAATAGACCAAATATATTGCCAAATGTTGGTAAATTAAATAGTCCACACTGTAATACATTTCTAATGTTTTCATATAAACAGCTGAAACATTTTTGTTTTCAATGAGATTATTGAACACACATCAACTAGAAACCTCATGGGTAATGTTTTACTTTCGAGAACATTACATTCTAGGAAACAGAGACAATTTCAAATTAGAAATATGCAAAAAAAAAAAAAAAGGGGGCACATTATTATCATTTGTCAATATGATTTCAGCTGAAAATTGTGCTATGAGTATTTGGCATCTGTGTAAACTGAACTTTTGACGCAAGTAGATTAGAGCTAATTATTGATTTTTTTGGAATGGGCCAAAGTTCGATTGGTACATTCAAAACGGAATTGCAATCAATACTCGTCGTTTCTTTGTGACCTACGCCATCCTGGGGCATTCCAAAGTCGTTTATGCCTTTTTAGGTTTTTTTTTTTTAATGTTGTAGGCAACATTAGTATTCAAGCAGTTTTATGATTTGGTAATATTTTATTTTTATTTTCCTATTCGGATTAGGGTTTTGGTACACTAAATATTTGTCATTCATTCTTTATTTCGGAGTTTTTATTTTTGGAATAATGAAAAATGATAGGAACGCTGTTTCATACTTTCATTCAATGGATCTTATTCTTTCGTTCCGTCATTTCGTTTCCGTGTAATTTGTGCATTAAGTGGTATCATAGCTCAAGGTTGCTCTTTGATGACCGAACAAAGATAAACTCCTCAAAGAAGTGATTGTGGTGGTGGAGAGCATGGAGTCATCCCTACAGACGATGATACCCAACATTTGATGATCACTATGGAAGGATTGATTGACGAGGAGAGACTCGAGGTCAAGGCTTTTCAAGAATGGGAGTATGATGCAAGTAGATTAGGGTTAAAATTGACAATTCTGGAGTGAGCCAAAATTCGGTTGGAACATTCGAAACGAGTCCTTTATCAATACTCATTGCTTCTTCATGACCTATGTCGTCTTAGGTCAATCCTAAGTCGTTTAAGGCATTTAGGGTTTTTTTTATTTATAGTTTAGTTAAGATTTAGTATTTGAGTAGTTTTAGAATCTTGTAATATTTGTCATTAGTTCTTTGATTTAAGAACTCAGATTACACGTGTGTATGTCATATTAATAGTACATCTAGGTATACAGAATCACATGATCAGAACACTTTTAGCAGTTCTTAAACACATAGTGCATTATTCACTACCCAACCTCAAGTTTCAGATTTCATGCAGAAATATCTCTACCATGTATCATGTGTGTGTATATAGGCTTGTAGGTACCTAATAGAACAATTGCAAGATTCATGCCAGGTGCTGAAGTGATAATGTTCTGTTACAGGTTAGCTAGATACAACAGTTTTTCATAATAATAACTGCACTTTCCTACGACAGGCAACAAAAAGTCCATAAAGGCAATAGATGAAGTTTTGTCCACAAGTAATATAATAAGGCTCTTCTAGTCAATTAACCAAATTTCAAACTTCTTTTATCATGCCATACTTAATATAGTTTAACTTGAATACATTTCGGAGGCTTTCTATTACCTTTTGTTGCTGTAGACCTTCAATGTGAAGAGACTCTCGAACCAAGGGAAGTATTGCACCTACAAACTCCTCTAGCATCCCTTTAGCTCTATAAATGTGGCTAAGCTTCAGTTTTATATTCTCGTTAAGCCACCATGGTTTAGATTTATCCGAATGTTGATCATATTTAGAGTCTAAAAAAGAGAGGGAGGGGTTAACTCAGTATTGTTGTAGAGATGAACTACAATATGAATTAATTAGATGACTGATAATCAGACATCATAACTAGTATGAGAAGCCATCTCTCTGACCTTGAGCATTACTGATGCTAAAGTATTACAATGTCATGCACTTGAAATGTCAAATAAATTACCTGAATTTTTTGGAGGCGATAGCAATAAGATAGCTTCATCTTCTTTACATTCTTCCAGCAGGAGGGAAGCCAAAGTTAATCGTGCATCAATGCTGTCTTCATGTGTATGTAAAGCTGAAATAGAAATCAAGACTATAGTCAATTGTTGTTACACAAGAACAAGAACATTAGTACACATAATCAAACAATAATGACTAGACAAGTGTTCTTATATATTATGGCTCACATGTAACAGAGGTGTTGAAATGTAAGAGAGTAATTTTAAAATTGACTATTAATGAGTACATAGGGGAGTTAGATTATCAGTGACAACTAAGAAGGAAAGTGAATAACTAATTAAATTGAGCCTTCAACTATAAGTTTAAAATTTTAGTTAAGTTGGTCCTTTACACCTATAAAATGCACAACTGGATAGTTTATCTTAAGACATCCGTCATAGAAGAACTATAATTATCTAGAAAGGCAAACGAGTGCAGTACACTAAATATTTATCAAGATCTTGGTATGGCACTCCTTTGCTAGCAAATAGATCTTAGGATTCAGTAAGAGACGGTATCAGAGCTGGTTGTGATCCAAGCCTTGGCCCGAAAGAAAAATACCTACACGTGAGGGGGAGTGCTCTCTCTCTCTCTCTCTCTCTCTCTCTCTCTCTCTCTCTCTCTCTCTCT
>JAYMTK010002790.1:0-13242 GCA_036897405.1 Pelargonium myrrhifolium | reverse complement strand
CCTGGGCTGGGGATAAGAGACGAAGTCTCTTTCCCGACACTACTGGTCTCTTGATTCAAGCATGTACATACGACTTGACAAGGATTCCTTAGGCCGTTGCAAGATAGGATTTCAGCACCTGTCTGTATGGAAGAAAAAAAATTGGCTCCTAATTAGGGTATGGATTGGTTTGATCATTTGGATTTAAACTTCTTTTTTAAAATAAAAAAAAATTTAGCCCATCTGACTGGTTGTTACCGGTTGCCACATGTCACGTCACCGTTTTGTCCACGTCAGTTGTACACATGGGACGACAGTTGGAGAGCAACCGATCAGATGGGTTTAAAGGAAAAAGTTTCGGTTCAGGGAGTCAAACCAGTTCATACCTTAAATAAAGGCCAAATCAATAAAACGTACAGTACAGTTCAAGAGAGGCAAAAACAATTAACCAAAAAAGAAAAAGAAAAGAGACTGAATCTAAGGGGAAATAGAGAGACAGCCAAGCAGTGAGGGGGGAAGGGTTGGCCTTGGATGCTTTGGGACATTGGGATTATTATATACAAAACCTCCATGTGGTGGGTACTAAGCAAAATTGTGTTTTACACACATACATATACATATACATATACATACACATGATAATATGACATATATGTACATATATATGATGCTCTTATTGGTCCCCCACAAGGGTATATAGAGATTTTAACTTGAGTGGCTTGCATGAGAATGTTTTGAAAGTGATTTGAGGAAGAAAAAAAAAGTGATGCAGAATGTTGTGGATGGCATTGTTTTGGGATATTTGTTTTGATACATATAGGTGCCGAAATTCTGTCTTGCGGTAGCTTTATATTTACAGGGAGGGACCGTTGTTCAGGAGTGAGAAAAAGTGGTCTCTTACACCTCCACCACAAAGGATGCGTGCAATGGGGATCGATCCTAGGAGGCTTTGGGATATTTGTGATCCTTTGATATATTGTAATATTTGATGTTAACTTGAAAAACTAAGAGGAAATGTTGACAAATATTTTCGATGTGAGATTCTTTAATAGTATTTTCCATCACAAGTGCATGATGGATAAGAAAGATCGACTTGACTTGCACGTCGATACTCAATCCAAACAAATCTCATTCAAAATTCGAATGGTCATATTTACTTCATAATACGGAGATTTGTAATTAGATAAAATGCATGTCTTGAAAGAAAAACAATAACAATTGAAACTTGAAAAAACGTGATGCATAAAAAAGGAATTCATGTACCCTAACAACTATACTTGAACAAAACGAGACTAAGGAACAACATTTGAATACATAGAAATGAACATAAAATTCATGTAACCCAACAAATATGCGGATTTATATTCGTTTGGAGAAAGAAAGAAAAAAAAAATCACCGACCTCAGCAACCAACAAGCAAGAACCATCTATCAACTCAAACTTCTGGGTTGGAGTCAGATTTAACATGTACGGTATTAGAGCTGGTGTTGTTTAGGCATAGTAACTCGTCTGCCTTGCCTCCCATCTTAGTCCACGTGAAGGAGAGCGTTAAGGAATCACACATCGAAAGAATGTCAACTCAATCACCACTTAGAATACTAGTTGATCCCACCACTTATTAGTTTAACCTTTTGGATAGGAGTCGAGTACTATAAGCGGGTTGCACAACATGACACGATCAACACTTTTTAATAATTTGGATTCAACATTACCCGACACCATCTGATAGTATTTGACCCTTGCCATTATATCCTTAAATGGGTCGATGAATGAGTTATTTCATATTTGACTTGCTTGAGGCGGTTCAAGCGAATTCAACACAAACATGGCACGATTGACTACACTGGTTGGGTTAGCTGACGTACACAACACACAATGAAGCTGAACCCGAACACATTTATGTTCGTGTCATGTTCATGTCGAGTCACGAATCATGACCGAAATTGCTAGCCCTATGGACACATTATTTACCTCTTACAGTACCACAATGCAGGAATCACATGGGGAGATAAATGTGGGAAATGTGCAAATCAATATAGTACTAAACAGTCCATGACTTGAGACAAAAACAAAAAAGATAAAGGAACCTACTTGTTTGTTGGGTTGTGTCATGTGTCTCGGCTTCTCCTACATTTCCTTGTATTGATGAGACTTTGCCGAGCTGACGTGCCAATCTTCTCTCCACTGTTTTTCGGGTTTTCGTGGCATCATCTGGGTCCTTGAATCCTGGAAATTGTTCCCATTTGACAGAATCTATCACCTGCAAGACAAGACCAAGATCAAGGAACCGAGACAATAATGTGTTCAATCTCAAATCTACAATAATTATATAACCCATCAATGATTGAAACATAGAACCTGTACAAACATATGAAGATCACAATTATAATGAACTAAACCATCATTTACAATGCAATAGTTCCATCAGGACTAACTGTTGGTCAAATGATAAAATTTACAAACCAAATCGAAACAATTTTTACAAATAAATGGATGGTTCTACTGAATTCAAGGTTAAAACATGAGCTCCACAAGAATCTTCTTCGGCGTACCTTTCACAGTTCGCTCCAAGCTAATGGCAATGCGGTTCTATGTAAAGGAGAATTAGAACTCTACCAGAAACACGCTGATGCCAATGCTAGTGCCGATCAAGGCTGATCTTCATCGGGTCTTGTCCGTGTCAAACGCCGCCTCCTTCTGGGGACCGGAGACTCGTCTTCACCAATGTCACTTAAAACATGCAAGTCATCTTCGTTATCACGCTCATCCTGTAAACCCAACAGATTCTCACCCCAAAGAAACCGGCGCTCTGAGCGGCGATGCCTTGTCCAAACCCTTGACCGGAGTGGTCTGCGTTCGGGCAGACCATCAATAGAGCTGCTGAGCATCTGAAACAAGAAGTATGTACTCCATAACGACGACCCATGACCTCCGCCTCTGCCATTGTCCCTTTCGGCCGATAACCTATCTCCATTTTCAATGACATAGTCTCCAACCACAACAGCACCCGGGATGGCAGATCGTATGGCACTTACAATATCACCATACTCCGTTTGGTTCTCAAGGCGCCGCCAGGCGCGTTCTCTAGATGGATCAATGTCAGACGGTCGGGTGGTTGGGTGAACTCTCCTGGCATGTCGTCGCAATTCTTGGTAACTGCCGGAAAAGGAGCACGATTCCCGGGAGCAACTCCGTCTTTTCAGATTGAGATAGTTTCTAGCTTCTTCTACAACCTCCCATCCTAGTACGGCTCCTCGACACATAGGGCATTTCAAACTAAGTTTCAACTCCGCTGAATTCTCCACGTCACGCGAGGACTCGGAATCCCTGGTTTCTGTGACGCTTTCTTGCATTTCCGAATGGCTATCGCCGTTGCTATTTTCTTCTTGCCCTTGCTGCATCCGAACAGTTGTTGAAGATGCTGAACCGTCCCCGGAATCTTCTCTTAACTTTTTGAACCTGTCGAGGCAGTTTGAGTGCCTATAGCTCGTATCACAAATGTAAGATCTGCAACCTTTATCATGTGAACTACAAAGGAGGAGAACAGCGTTGTGTGGATGGTCCATGCAAATAGGGCACGACACCTCATCCAGCTCCTTGTGAAGAGCCCGGATATCTGAACCAGTAAATACTCTCCGCTTCACACCAGTCATCTTACATACACTGTAGTAAATTGCTCAACATAATGAATTTATAAGAAAACAAGTGCTACTTCAGAAAGCTATGTTTATCAAGAAGTATTTTACTACCGATAACATTGGTGGCACTTGAAACCATGACACATAGGCAGCGAGCAGAAGCTTCTCACAAGTTCTAATGAGTTAGGGTAGCGTTTGGATTAAAAAAAATGGAATGAGAACGGGAATGAGATAATCATTTCAACGTCATTCTCATGACCAAAAAGTCTTAATACAAACCTGATAAATTGGAATGTCATTCCCATTCCGATTCTTGATTCCGAACAAAAATTCTAATCCAAACGCTAACTAAGAGTCTACCTTACCGACCATTTTCTCATTAGATCAACAACTCAAAAAAAAAAATATATATATATATATACCTATAAATCAAAACAATAACACAGCAATCAACTAAAACCTTACCATCTTGTGCCGTTTCATTTCTATCCTCCCTCCCTCCCTCATTTTCCAATCTACCTGAATCTAAGAAAATCTATAAAATACTGGCTGCAATTAAAATCAATGACTCAGTCACCAGTTGAAAGAACCTGAAACTACCTTGTAACCCGTCATCAGAAAATAAAAATATTCAAGATCAAGAAGATAGTGAGCAAATATTTTTATCACTATCTTCTTGATCTTGCATTTTTTAAATGTACTACCCATCTAACTAGTTCTACCTCTTCATTCACGAATTTGTCTTATCCTTTTTAATTCACACTCACGAGTCCTGAGTATTAACACTCATAAATTACAAAATCATTGGTCAATCGACTGATCAAAAAATTTAGAATCTGATTTCCATACACTATTTTTTTTGCATAGTCTTTATATACTACCATTTAGAGGGTTTTTCCCTCAACTTATCTGACTAAAAAAACTGCAAAAGTTCCATGAGCTCACGGCACCTAGATGATTTTAGAACACCAACTCTACCCCTAAAAGTTCTTAGACAACTTAAAAAAAAACGAATACAATGAGCGGCTTCATTGCACCCAGAATTAATGAGGTAAAACCTTAAAAGTGCGGGAACTGGCTATCAGTGGCGACACTAATCATATTAGAGTTAAAGACATTATAAATGCAGAACATAAACAAAAATCACTTAAACAGAGTACAACAAATGCATTCAAAAGAATATTTCTGAATTTCTTTTTCTTCGGATCACACCTAGGAGACTGACACCCTTTCTAATAACTTAGCCACTGACAGCCCAACACCTCATTTCTACTTAGACTAGAAAGCACGACTAGATTCCCTGATTGGCCAAGTCATTTGAATCTAATCATTGCATGACCTATATCCTTGAAAAAACAAGAGAACAAGGCCGAGAAGTCAGAACCTCACCAGCAAACTTGTCTAAATGAGGTAAAATGAGAGATGAGTGACAACGTGCACAACTAGAACTCAAGGAACTAAACAGCAACGACAAGCTAAATCCACAGTATGCATGATTAAATAAAATACAAATGCCACCATCATATTGTGTCAACTAGGTGTTCGTATACGTATAGAACCAACTAGACCAATGATCAAAGAAATCAACCACCCAGATTTTATCAATATACCTTGAAGTCTTTCTTTAGCATAAAAAACACGTAAAACCTCTATAAATTAGTAACCTACCTCAACATAGATACAAATCTACTAAAAGAACAATGAATTAGAAAGAAGATAAAGTGTTAAAAAGTTGAAATATAACATAATCTTCTGAATATTAACTGTACAGAGAAGCAGATGAATTCATATAGCATGTTAAGTCTGGGCATGCCATGCATATCATAGATTTAATGATTGGCAGTTGTAAACATATAGAATAACATTATTAACTACGTATTTACTTACCAAGAGGAGGAACTCTAAATATATTCCCTACTTGATGCTTCTGAGTCTCTATCCTTTGAGTCTTAGAAATTAAAAACACACTGAATCTTTACTTTGACTTCTAAAACAGATCACAAGGCAAGCACTCATGCAATCCTCCAAAGTATGCAAAATAATGTAGTAATGCAGTCCTATGAAACTTGAGGGAATACAGAGCCTTGAATAAATATTTAACAACTATGTCTTGAGCCAGAGATTCAGCAATGAGTCATAAACCTGCCATCATACCACACAACAGAAATGATGGTCAAGTACAAATGACCTCAATCTATGAATATTATCAGTTCGGCTAAAAAGCAATGTTTAAGAGAACGCTTATCATATCCCTCCAACAATCAACTAACTGAATATGGCAATAAAGTGATTCGTAGCCCATTTATAATCAGTTAAGCACACAGTTCAACTATGTTATGAACTTTTACAAGTTTTATAAATGATGAATGTTAACCATATATAAGCAAAAGAGCAATTATAAATCAATTTAAACCATAATAATTCTTTAAGCTTCTTTGCTCATCACTGTTTCTGTTGCTACTTTCTACTAACCTAATATTATTTGGCAATCCAAAATCTACCTTAAACAATCCTCCCATCCTACTTACATACTTTCTTATTGAAAACAGAAAAGTTAAAATTCATTTTAAAAAATTGCAACTTTGCATCAATATTAGTTTTTTAAAGCAAATAGCCAGTAAGTCCAAGAGCACAACTGTTTGATTATTCAAGAACAATGACCACATGGCTATTCCTCGTATTCCAATTTTTTTACCATTTTATTTTATATTAACTCAGAATCTAAACTACACAAACCCTCAGATCCTTCTCCAACCCTAACCCAGAGTACAACAATTTGATAACCCATGAAGAACAACCAAATGGGTATTCCAAAAATTCAATTTTTTTTTACCAACTTTACCCAATCCCAACTCAGAATCTAAACAGCACAAACCCTCAGATCCTTCCCCCAACAATTTCATTAAACCCTAACCCTAATCCGATCCCCAATTCACACCCAATTCCAAAAAAAAGCTTCTTAATTTACCAGGTAAAATTCAACCGTCTACAGATCAAAATACAAAAATCACCTGAATTCAACAAAATTCATGATAGATCGATCAAAATGAATCAAAATAATTACAATTACGATATCAAAATTGAGATTATAAATAAAGGGGTAAGGATTTTTACAAGGGAAATTGGATTTTTTTTCTCTTGATTTGGTCTTTGCTTGAAGGACTCGCGAAGATATAGAAGAGATGATTGATTATAGGTGAAGGTGAGATTGGAGAATTTCGGACAGATCTTATACAAATATAAATACAGCAAGTAAATAAAAATTTTATAAAACATATTTTATATATATATTTATTACGTAAGACCTCAGCTTTCTATTTATTTATAATATTTACCAAACATAAATAAATATATTTTTATATTCCCCACCACACCACTAGGAAAATGTTCAGTTTTTTTATCTCTAAATTATTCATTTTCATTTTAGTTCTTTAATTATGTTATTTTGTTTCGAACTGATCAAATTTATAACAGTGCAGTCAAACTGACGGGACATTTTTTTAATATTTTCTTTGCAATTGATGTGACAACTAGATTCGACAATTTGAATATGGGTCTGCGGGCACCCAAAATTCAATTCGACTAACTATTTTGGTCAGTTTTATCAAGTCGAACGAATCCACGACTCAAAACCAAGTAGAATTGAAATCATCTCGGGTTGGATTTAGGTTAGCTCTATCAACCCGAACCTAATACAAATCAGACTCAAACTTGATCTAGAACTCAAAATAGCAACCTCTAGTGAAAATCACGTGACGTTTAAATTAGTTAAGTTTATTAAGAAGATCATTTTAGAGCAAGAATGTTCAAAAGAAAGTTTTCACATCAAGCTAATTTGACGGCGCAACTATGAGTTGAGCTAATTTGAATCAAAATAGCATAATTTAATACAAAATTAAAATAATATGAGTAATTTTGAGAACCTAATTGAAACAAAACTCAAATTACGTACCAATTCAGAATAAAATAGATAGTTAAGGGACTAAAAACAAAATATATTTCCCCAAAACTACCACCCACGTGGCGTGCGCTCATTGGATAAGATTAATTCGAGCTCCGATGGTAAATATGGAAAGTATTTAGGGGCAACATAGTCATTTGATAAATACATATTTTATTTTACCAAAACTCAGTTGCTGTGTACTACTATTGTGAACTCGATAGTTAATTGCTTGAATATCACAAACCCTTGAAATTCGAATCGATCGTAGCGAGAAGCTCAGTTCTGAGTTTCAATGGCGAGCAATCCTTCACAGCTCCTTCCGTCAGGTGGGTTTCTCTTTCCTTCACTTTCTAGGTGATTTTCTTTTTCTAATTTTCCCGAGAAAAAGTTAAAGCTGAGAACTTTAAGCAATTTTGCAGAGCTCATTGACCGGTGTATTGGGTCCAAAATATGGGTCATAATGAAAGGCGACAAGGAGCTTGTTGGGACTCTGAGAGGGTTCGATGTGTACGTGAACATGGTACTTGAAGACGTCACTGAATAGTATGTGAAGCCACTTCTCATCTCTGTTATATGATTGTGTTTGTACTTTTTTTACTCATATTAGGGTTTTTTGTAATGTGGTTTGTTGATTGGAGTGTTAGATGGGACACTGAGTCAGGTTAGAGATTGAGTATTGTTGAGTTGCATCCAACTTTAGGCTTGAAAATGGAGTGTTTTTTGGTATGTTTTTATGTGAATTTGTTAAGATAAATATGGCTTTGTGAGGCTTATGATGTCGTTGATTGTCGTTGATTGTGCTTGTTGCGACATGAATTTTGCCTTACGTGGGATTTTGGGTGCACATTGTTGAGAGGTTGTTGTTGTCGCAGTTGAGAATTTTAATATCTTTGCTCTTATGATATATGTTCTTAGCTCTGTTTCAGTTGTCGGGTAAATATATAATGCAACGACTCCAGTTGTCTACTTTTACGTTTTCACTCATATATATATATATATATATTCTTAATGTGATTTGTTGATTGGAGTATTAGATGGGACACTGAGTGAGATTAAAAATTGAGTATTGTTAAATTGCATCCAACTTTGGGCTTGAAAATGGAGTGTTTTTTGGCATATTTTATGTGGATTTGTTGATTTGTTATGATAAATATGGCTTTTTGAGACTTAGGATGTCGTTGATTGTGCTCGTTACGACATGGATTTTGCTTTACTTGAGATTTTGGTTGCACTTTGTTGAGAGGTTATTGTTGTTGTCACAATTGAGAACTTTAATATCTTTGCTCTTATGATATACTCCATTCCGTTCCAAAATGAGTGTTCTTTCTATTTTGAGAATTATCAAGAAAAGTTAGTTAGTGTGGTATGATTATGGATACTAACTAACTTATCAAGAGGATGTTATTAGTAATTCATGTTATAACTAATTTCCTAAAAATGAAAAAGGACACTCATTTTAAGACAAAAATGTCAGACAAACATGACACTCAATTTGGGACGGAGGGAGTATGTTCTTAACTCTGTTTCAGTTGTCAAGTACATATATAATGTAGTGATTCCAGTTGCCTACTTTTAGGATAGCGTGAAGAGATATATCTAAAAATTATTAGATATATAGTCTTTGTTGTTTATGATACTCTAAGTTTGAATAGCCTGTGGGGCATTTTGTGAGAGTATCTGTTTATTAGTCAGGAACATGTTCCATTTTCTCAGAAGCTCTAACCAGTTTAAGTTCCACACGAGGTTGTTTATTCCTTTTGCTAAGGTAATGTCTAATATATAGTTTTTAAGGATAATAAGTGAGTTGAAAGAACTTGTTGGTACGCAGTTAACTCTATAATACGGCTGAAATTAGGGATTGATAGGGCCTACTTAGGTATTGGAGCTTTTCTACAGTTTCCTCGGACCCAGAAGTTGTAGTAGGATGTTCAAAAGTACTTAAAATGATGATCTTGGAATCTAGGTACCGTCCTAGAACCAGGAACTGAGAATTATTCATAGTAAATCACTCAGCCTAACAGATTGTATGCTTCATTTTGACCCACTCTAGATGCTTGTAGCTGATAACGTCAACTATGATAAATTCTTTGGTCGTGGGGGGTTTGGATATTATTACCCATTTCTAGCTTTAAACTATCTTTCATTAGCTCAAGGAACTTTTGAGTCCATCATCAACTCTTTTGGGCATTCAATTCTCTCTCTCTCTCTCTCTCTCTCTCTCTCTCTCTATATATATATATATATATATATCATTGCTAAGACTTCACAGTACCTATGTATACAAGCTTCTCATTCTTCCTCTTCCATAGTTGAACAAGCTTCATTTTCTTGTCATCGCAACTCGCAAGAGGTTGCTATTTGGGGATTAGAGTTTTTAAGGTTTTTTCTTTCTTTCAAGGATTCAGTTATCTTGATACTTTTATATGATTCAGTGATCTCTCTGTCAGACTGTGAAGCTTTTGCACCCGTTGGAGTTAATAGGGTAAGGGATATTATAATTTCATGTTGACGTGTTGCTCTTTAGAGTAGAGAAGTATTGAACGTTTGAAACAGGTGTAGATAGAGTCATAGGGATGCCATTGTCAAAATCACTTGTTGTCAGTTGTTTGAGCGAGAGAGGTAGCTTTCGGGTTTATGTACATCTGGGATCGGATAGCGTGATTTCAGGTTTTGCTTGTGGAGGAATAGTCATCCCGTTGAAAATCATTTTTTTGCGTGTTAATGCAAAATCCTAAGTTTGTGCTGTTTTTCTACTTCTGTACATATTACAGTGAAATCACTGCTGAAGGGCGACGGATAACAAAGCTTGACCAGATCCTACTGAACGGGAACAACATTGCTATTGTAAGCGATTCGTGCCTTGCATTTTCTATATAACATGGGTTTGTCCTTAAAAATAGCTTATACAATTCAGTGCTTAATATCCTAACACGCTATTAAGTAGTCAAAATCACATCTTCGTGGGAAAAAAACCCAATGGATGTGTCGTTCGCTCCATTACGCTAACTGTTGGTTTGCAATGCAGCTTGTCCCCGGAGGTTCGCCGGATGATCCAGAATGAAGAACATGTTGTTTATCTACTCGTATTTTAGTTGATGTACTTGATTACTAATTGTATTCTCAGTATTTTACGAGCATTGAAGCATCTAGGAAGCTTTTTTCTCCAAACCGTAGTCTTGAAATGTAATTTTGAATGTTAGGATGGTTCAATGATTGTAATTTTGGAACATATTCTAATGTTGTCCACTCAATCAAGTTTAGTTCCTTTCTCATTCCCTTGTGTGTTTATTTCTCTCTTCGTCTCAAAATTAGTGTTTTTGTATTTCTTTTTTAGAGGAAAATAAATCGAAGCGAAGAGAGTTAAGGTAAGACGTTTTTTCTATGAACTCATGTGATGCACATGTTGTAACAAACTCGTAGTATTTTAACTATTTTATTATAGCAAAATATTATTGATAATTCATGTTGATACGCCTATTTGCCTTTTGTTTGCTCCACACGTGACTTCTCCATGTGTCAAGGTGGCACCCGAATGATATGTATCGCCTTAGTAATGACCGATTTAACATGTAACTTTTCGAGCATCATTGCAAAAAGCTTTCAAAATGGTTTTTCTCATGTGGTAAAAACCTCACTCTAGTCCTTGAATTTTCTCATATGAACGTAATTTGGTTCATGAACTTTGTTTTAGAGATCTAGCATGAACGCAATATAATTATTATATGTATTGAGTTTTCATGTACGACTATAACATGATTACAAAATGTATAAACATGTTTGCTAGTTTTGTGTCATATGTTGTGTTTCAACACGATTTGCCAGCTATATGCATTCTAGAGCCGGTAAAATGGACCCGTATCCGCAGGTACCCGCCACCCGATTCTAAAAATGTTGGATTCGGATTTGATTTTTTTCAACTCTAAGAAAATCGGGTCCGGTAAACCCGCTATTTTATGCCAAAAACCCGATTTTTACCCTAATCCAACCAACCAAAAACACCGTATAAGGTCGAGTTAGGGTGTTTTCAACCCTAACCCGACCCGACCCGTCTTTCTGCCACCTCTTATCTTGTCGATATTTGTCAATACTAATACTTTAAACTTTGAATAACATAAACAATAATGATATTAAAATACATAATATGAAAAAAAAATTACATCTGTGTGTTCATGAATAAAGAATATGTGAAGTATCACAATGAAACTCAGTATGTCAATTGTGAAAGCACAAATATGCTAAAAAAAAACAATTTACTCTTTCTGTGCATACATATATATACACACACACACATAAACATCTCCCTCCAAAAAATTAAGGACCATAAAAAATAAACTTACCAGAGAAAGCTATAGAATGTGGTCTGAAAAGATATATCTTTACTAACAAATGCGAGATTGATATCGGAAAAAAAACTAGAAACTATGTTTCTTGGAAGTCTATGCTCAATTGCTCACCTCGAAACATATATCAATCTTCACTTGAAGCGTGTATTTAGAGAACGACATAGGTAGAGAGATACATGATGTTGATTCATGAGGGCATGTCGGTCTTTGTATGCTTTGCTTGAAGCGTTTTTGACATATATCGCAACCTGTTGGTGATCTCAGTAAACGATGGTCGGCTTTCAGGGTCGGGTGACCAGCACTGCTCCATCAGCTTCCTCCATTCGGGATCACAATCTTCAGGAACAGGAGGTCGGAGAGTGTTCTTTAGAATACCACCTTCATCACAATTCATCGACACAAACAAAAAGCTAATCAAAGTCCGGATACAAGGAGATAATAATCTCGAGGAAACTTCGCCTCGATAAAGTTTTTTTTTTTAAAAAAATCTCAAGGTAGAATCTTCTCGAATAATATATGTGAGCTAATTCTTTCATTGATTCTTCGACCCAATTTTGATGTATTTTTCTTTTTGAAAGGTTTAGAGATCTCAAATCTATGCACCGTGTAAAGAACTTGAATCTAGAATTTTTTCCAATATTCCAAGGCATCAATTTGCAGGAAAATTAACATGCACCGAAGTAAATTCAGTCCAAGTAAATATATGCATCAAATTCGGTTGCCGATTCTAAACCTCTGATGATAAACTGAACCGGGTAAATTAATATGCATAAAGTAAAGACAGTGAATAAAACGTAAACACGTGCCATGATAGCCACGAATGAGTTTGATTCAATTGATGGTTCTTAATCTATAACTATATTGGGTAAAAGAACAAAAACTTACCAATAATAGCACCACAATGCATATTTGCGTAAGGCTCCTGCCCCGTCAAGATCTCCCACATTGAAATGCCAAATGAGAAAACGTCAACCTACCAAAACCAATGTTGTTAGATTCTTGATGTGTTCCAAACCATCCTACACACTGCTAAGACTTGAAAATTAAGTCTACCAACCTTCTCAGAAACCCGGTTGGTGCTTCCATTTAACAATTCTGGTGCCATCCATGGAAGGGTTCCTCGGACACCACCGGATACTAAAGTATTGCGTTTTATTCTAGATAATCCAAAATCTCCAACCTTTAAGAACATATGCACAATAATCGTCACTGAAAATAACTAAATAAGTAAGCCCAAGTAACAAATATGAATTGTAAATTTTGGGAATAATGGTCAAATAGGTTCCTGAACTTGTAAAAACTCACCGTTTTAGTCCCTGAACTTTGAATAAGCCACTTA
>JAYMTK010002789.1:0-13246 GCA_036897405.1 Pelargonium myrrhifolium | reverse complement strand
CAGCCGGGGTGGACTTGTAGCCTTGTTGGCTTCCTCATACTTGGGGTCTGTCAGGGGACGGACGTGCGAGAGTGCGAATGTGCACGCGGGCACAAGGGTGCGCGCGTGGGTGTGAAGGCGCGAGACGTGGGTGAAGAGGGCCGCGCATACCCCTAGCAAGGTGCGCGCGGGCGAGATGCTTCGGCGAAGGGGTATGCTTGGGCGAGGGTGTACGCGCGAGCGCAGAGCTCGGATGCGCGGACCCCTAGCAAGGTGCGTAGGCGAGATGCTTAGGTGAGGGGGTACACGCGGATGAGGAGGACGGGCGCAGGGACCCCTAGCCTTGGCGGCAAGGGGCGGTGCGTACCCCTAGCAAGGTGCGCTCGAGAGAGATGCTTGGGTGAGGGGTACGCGTGGGCGCATGGGTGTGCGCGGGCGGGAGGACGGGTGCACGGACCCCTATTCTTGGCGGCAAGGGGCGCGTGTACCCCGACCCTAGCAAGGTGCGTGCGGGCGAGATTCTTGGGCGATGGGATACGCGCGGGCGCGGAGGACGGGCACGTTACTACCATGTTAGATTTTTTTCCATCACATTACTACCCTGTTAGATTTTTTTTAATCACGTTACTACCCTGTTAGAGAGTCAAATTTCGTTAAAATAAACGGACAAAATGGACGGAAACACAATTTGGATCTAACAAGATAGTAACATAAAAACAAAAATTCTTTAGGGTAGTAACATGATAAATTGGAATCTAATAGGGTAGTAACATGTAATTACCCCATTTATCTTTTTGAGTTCGTTTGTTGTCCGATTTGACTTCCGTTTGAATCGTCGTGCCCCGTGGCTTTCTTCTCTTCAATATGAGTATCATCTTGAGTATTTTTGGTGGTCTTGAATTTTGGGTCATTTTTGGGTCTTTGACCGATCCGACTCCGACTATTCGACCGAAGTTGTCCAGTTCTTTTAACTTTGGCCGCCTCAAGGTCTGACTCGAGTGAGCCACGTGTCGCTTTCTGATTGGCTAAAATGTTTTTAATTTTTTGTAACAAATCATAAGTAATACTATCAGAGGCCACTCTTCTCGGCAAAAACACTCCTCTATGGTCTTTTTGGGTCATGTTTGTTCCATGACCGCAAGTTATCTAAGCAATTCACCTCCGCGCTGGTGTTTGGATAATAATGCCAAAGCTTGAGATCAATAACGATTCATTGTTTCTTTAACGTCCTTTTTGCTAATGCTCAAGACGCAAAAAGAGAAAAAAAATAATAAAGATGCAATCGAAATAGGAGATTGAAAACTAAACCACCCAATTAAGTCTTACATTGAAACGGACAACCTAGCTAATGCAGGGGTCACTTTGTTCGCTTACCGATTAACAAAACTAAACATAATATTATGTGTCTCACTCTTAGATTCAATAATGTCCCGGATAACAAATCTAAGACACTAAAATCTTCACATTCAACTTGATCTATTTGAACTGTTTGAACAACCAATTTCGAGTATGCTCGACGTTAATATTTATAACCGGTTATGTGGTTAGTAATCTTAACAAAAGAAAGTAAATATCTGAGCTTGTACCCATAGCAGAAAAGAAAAGAAAGTGAATATTTAAGTTAGACCAATCAGAGTATGGTGGGGGAGAAAAGTTGGTACTAGTGGTCCTTTTTGTCACTTCCGATATGGTTGGATTCGTTCATTGCCAAGAGAAGAACCCTCTCTTTTTCTTTTCTCTCTTCGCTTTTATTTATTTCTTTATTCTTCGTTTGGGATTGGATGAATATTTGATGAACCCACAAGATTTCGTTACCTAAATGCAGAAAGTAGTTATGGTCAATTTTTTATTTTTTACTAACAAAATAATGGGTATTAATCCCTTTAATTTTTTCAGAATTAAATGTTGACCCTCTAACTTTATTTTTTTAGTTTTTTCGAACTCTTCACTTGTAAATTTTATTAAAAAACTCAAACTGACCTGCTGTAGTAGGTTTACCTTATCCACGTAAACTTCTTGCCACGTCACCTCCATGTCACCGCAAAAACCCACAAAAACTATGTCATTTTGCGTATTCTTCTTCTCCTTCCACTACCCGGCGGCGTAGTGGAGCGGGCTCCACCCATCGCCGTCGACGATCTCGTAGCTTCCTTCGGCGAAGTTCACGTCGATTTCCGTGAATCTCGCTTACAGAACCTTCATCAGATCGACCTTGTCCATTGTCGCCGCGACGCGGAAGATCCAATCGGTCGAATTGTCGATTGTTCCGCCGGAAGCGATCAAAACCCTAGCCACATCAATATCCCCAGATATAATTGCCAACGACACCATGGACTTCATGTCCGCGTCCCAATCATTCACATCTCCTTCAGTGTCAATCAAAGCACTCACGAGACTCGCGTTTCCACCTACTATCGCCAGTCGCAGCAACGCCGTGAGCTGAGTCCGATCGCAACCGGAAATCGCTCTCTCCAACAAAAGGTCAATTTCTGGAATTTTGGTATGGTGAGATATGAGATGCTCCACTACATGAGGACCAACGAACGAGATAGGTATGATTGCGTCCTTGAAAACATGTGGCCCTGGTTTGGAGAACAGTCGCCGGAGATCGTCCTGTTGGGCTTTTCCGGTCGGGAGCATCGATGACCGGACGAGGACTGTGGGAGGAATATTACTGAGAGGAGGCTGATCGGACGGCTGAGAGAGAATAAGAGTATAGGATAAAGAAGACAGAGGTGGGAGAATTGAAAATGGATGCTGAAAATGGAGAAGAGATGGTTCTGTGGTGGTGAGAGACACTGCCACAGACATGGTGTGCATGAGGTTGGTTAATCGGAACGTTGTGGTGCACTTCTGGCCTCTCTTGAAGGCCATGTCCACCTCCTTCACATCCGGCTTAACCAGTCTGTCCATTGCTTGTTCCAAAATGGAAATGAAATCGGTTTGTTGATAGGAAAGGGAAGATCACAAAGATCACGAAGAAGACGAAGGAGGAGACGGTGAGATGCTCTTTTTCCTTGTCCTCATATATGCAATCATCATCGTCAATATTTAATTCATCAGTTTAGTAAATAATGGAACAATTGTATTGTTTATTCGTTGGTTTAGGTTGCAATGTGGAGTGGAGGAGGAAGATGTGACTTTTGACAATGAGAGCATGGAGAAGAAGTCGTTTATGAGCTTGTTTGAACGTGAAGTGATAATCGACGATAGGAGGACAGTGAGGTACTTTCTGTAGTTTTCTTGGTGAAATATCAACATCTTCAAATTTTATATCAATTGGTAATTTTCTAGAGCTTCTTTGTAGGACCATTTTGATTTGATTTTCTTTGGGTTGGACCAGTAGGAACAGACAACTAGTTAAGTGTGGCCTCATCTAATTTTATCGTATTCTATAGCATAAAATTGACCTGCAACACAGCGATGGTATGAATCTGTAAAAGTTACCTTCGACTTTCCACCTTATTCATTCATTACGTGGTCGGTCATCCACAAGATTTTCACTGCTTCATAAAGGATCTCCTTGCATTAGTCCTCAAGGGCTTGAAATTAACATTGCATACATGTTTCAAATCTTATTTTATCCTATTCTTTAGCATAGAGTTGACTTGCAACAAATCGTTGGTATGAATCTGTAAAAGTTGTCTTAAACTTTCCATCTTATTCACTCATTACGTGGTCGGTCATCCACAAGACTTTCACTGCCTCAGATAGGATCTCCTTGCATTAGTGGTCAAGGGCCAGAAATCGACATTGCATACATGTTTGAAATCTTATTTTATCCCATTCTATAGCATAGAATTGACCTGCAATACAGCGATTGTATGAATCTGTAAAAGTTGTCTTAAACTTTCCATCTTATTCAATTACCACGTGGTGGGTCATCCACTATATTTTCACTGCTTTAGAATGGATCTATTTGCATTAGTGCTCAAGGTACAGAAATCAGCATGTTTCAATTCTTATTTTATGCTATTCTATAGCACAGAATTGACCTGCAAGCATTGGTATGAATTTGTGAAAGGTGTCTTCAACTTTCGATCTTATTCATTTATCACGTGGTCGGTCAACCACAAGATTTTCACTGCTTTATAATGGATCTCTTTGCATTAGTGCAAGGGCCTTCAACTATAAGATTAAGTTTTAGTTGAGTTGGTCCTCTACAGGGCCCGAAGCTAGCATTGCATACATGTTTAAAAGATTCAGTCTTGCAAATGAAATATTGCAATAAGAAATTGTTTAAGGTGCTTTGCTTAGAATTTTATCTGCCTTTTGCGTGTGTTTTAGATTATTTTTTTATAGCTGTTGATGAGAGCAAAATATTAGTAAATTGTGACCTCAATGAACAGAGTTCCTAGAAGTTGCATCATATGGCTGCTAATAAACAAACTGCAAAGTGCAAAAAGGTCAATAAATTAGAAAATACTTGTCAGTTTAATTACTAATTAGTAAATTAAGTTGTTCAAGTCATGGTCGCTCCTTAATGCATGATGCTTGTAACTGTGATCAGTGATCCCGAGTCGTTAGTTGATTATTTTTTCATTGCTTCTTAAATTAGTTTAGGAATAGGCAGCTAGCTTTCTTAATATTTTATAACATGTTATTCCCCTTAGAAAAAGTCAAGGCTAAACTAGGTCTGCTAGTATTATTAAACTCCTTGCAAAACTGCTATGAATACCCGTTAAACTGCTGTAAAATTATTCACTCCTACAATTTTACTCCACAAAAGAGAATAGAGCGACGAACTGACATTTAACCGGTCAAAAGTACCACGAGCATATAAACATTTGCAGAAATAGGAAGAGACCACGTGCTTTCAATGGGTGATAAAGATGTAGGCAATGGTGATATTATTTATAGAGATACAATTTGTTAGCTCACATACATGGTTTTCAGTCCTGCATAATTTGAAATGATACAAGCAGTGGCCGCACTAATAAAATAGAAACTGTCTGAATTCGTTTAACATATTCTGATTTTTAAATCATGTTAATTAGAGTATGGTGCATGAGAATGTGATCTACGTGTGCTAGGTTGTTGTTTTTCATGAGCTCTATGGTTTAGGATTGTGATATTTCAACGGTTAGAAGGACACGAGGCTAAGTTTGCTGGCTTATCCTCATGGAGGAGCCAAAGCTATGTAATGATGCAACGATAATATATAAAAACACAGTGGAAGACATAATGGAATCTACAAGGATGAGAGGGCTACACAGTGGAGGACGTAATGGAATATAAAAGGATGACAGGGTCGCATAGTGGAAGACATCATATAAAGCAATATCCATATCCATTATCACTAGGGAATTGAATAACACGGTTGAGTCCATTTAAGATTTGGAGTACAGCCCAATAGAAATTCGGGCATGGGCTTTTCCTTAGATCTATTATAGATGGTTTGCATACTAGTTCAGTGTTTGTGTAGGAAGTATATATAGGAAGATACATAAGAATTTAGTTTGTTGAAATATCATATTTTGAAAATATGCAGAGTTTTTGATCACTTCCTATACCAGTTGAGTCCCTCTGCCTATATCTTAGGCTTTTGGGTTGGAAACTTTTACATTAATATTGTCCATAGTAATGTAAATAACACCAAAGATAGTTTGAAAACAAATGTCAGTTCATATATGATATTGTTGGATACATGTTTGAGTGAAAGCTTACTTGAACACTCTAATCTAGAAAGGTATCCCAGGTTGTTGTTCAGTTTGTGCTTCTCTTTCCTTTCTGCAAGTCTATCGATAAAGACAGAAAATGAAGCAAGAGTAAGGATTGTTGAAGATGATCCCTTGGCATTGCTTTGTGTAAATCACCACTCTTCCTCTCTCTTTATTCCTCGCATTCGCAATTATTCCTAATATTTGTTGACGTTTCAGATTGGATGTACTTAACTTTGGCAATCAGTCCTAACGTGTGTCGCCATTTAGTGACGATAAAGAGCCATCTTTTTTTCTACGGCATCCGTTTTAGGCCAACAGCCCGAACTGCTAGGTTTAATTATGGGGTAATTACAATAAGCACCTTTAAATTATCACTCTTTTACAGTTTGCATTCCTAAACTTTGGTATGGAACTTTAAGCACTCCTAAAGCATCAAAAGATATTTCCGTCGGTTAAATCAAACGTTAGCAGTGAAAATGACCAAAATGCCCCCCTCCCAAATAAATAATATTAAATTAAAAAAAGAAGAAGAAAAGATCTGATATCAGATTTGATCAGCTACACTTGCATGTAATAGGAGAAGGAGAGGGAGGTCGCCGTAGGTGGAGCACGAGGTCGCCGGAGGTCGAGGCTGCACCTGCATGAATCGTCGTGGATCGACGCCTGGCCTTGCTGTGGCAAGATCTTCTCTCTCCGCCGCTCAAGCTCCGCCGGTGAAGGCCGTGACCATATCTCTCTCCTCCGTTCGAGCTTCGCCGTAGAAGGTCGTGGCCAAATCTCCTCTCTTTGTCGCTCGAGCTCTGCCAGAGAAGCACGAGTTTTGTCGTGGATTGAAGAGCCGCCGCTCACCGGCACGAGCTCCGCCGGAGAAGAAGCTCTGTCGTGGCCTCTGCCATCTGTTAGGGTTTTCTTTTTCTTTTTAATGAGAAATTTGTCAAGGGTTAGGAAATTTTGAGAATATGGGTTTGAATTAGGATGTGTATTAATTTTCAATTTTGTTGTGATGGTAGGTTTTGATAATACTTGGAAATGAGGTTTGAATTAGAAATTTGTTAAGGGGTTTGCATTTATTCAAATCAATAATTTTAGGGCTTAATTTTTTGGTTATAAATTGATTTATGAAGTTTCCGGCGAGAATACGAACAATCCGGCAAGAATATGAACATTCCGGCGAAACTATGAAATTTCCGGTGAGAATATGAACATTCCGGCAAAACTATGAACAATTCGGCGAGAATATGAACAATCCGGCGATGATAAGAACATAAGTTGAAGAAGAAAAATAGGGAAGGGCATTTTAGGGATTTTAAAAAATAAATTTGTCATGGGCTAGGCACATAATGACATTTTCCGTTAGATTTAACTGACGAAAATATCTTTTGATAATTTAGAGAGGTTTAAAGTTTCAGACCAAAGTTTAAGGGTGTCAACTGTTTTCACCCCTAACTTCAAAGATGCTTACTTAATTACCCAATAATGAATTCAAATCAAATCCATATGTGACACTGGTTACTACAGATTCAGACAGAGATCCATTCTCATCCCTCACCAATTTTGTAAACTTCTTTATCAAGAAACAAAGACTTACCTGTTGGGTCAAACATATATATATATATACACACATACTCGCTCCATTTCCTCTTTCCTTTTCCTCTGCAGAGTTGAAGAAAATTCTCCTATTTGACACTCCTCCCAAAATCTCCAAAACCCTTTCTTCTTTCTCATTCCAATCCTCTCATCGTCATTTTTCCAAATTGGTATATATGAGTTTGTTGAGACCCTTTGCACTTTACCAGTTCCTCATCACCTACCCTTCACTTCGGTGGATGGTTTGCCAGAGTTGGGGGTTTCTCCGATGGCCGGGTCTTGATGGGATTTTGAGACTACTGGTGCTGCTGCTTTTGTGGTCTACCTTCTCTGAGATGCATTTCATACCTTCCTCTTCCATGTACCCCACTCTTCGTGTCGGTGACCGGGTCATCACTCAAAAGGTAATTGGAATAAATTTTAGACAGTATTCAATGTTTGCTGGTTGTTCTTGCTTTGTCAATTGTCATTGTGATTTAGTTAACATCTAACTCAACATTAACTACCCAAACAGTTTTTGATATTATGAACACACCATGTTTTGAGTCACTTGGGAAGACTATTTTTATTATATTCTACTTCTTCAATTCCCTGATGACCTTGTTGTAATTTTCAGTCACTCAGAGCTTGGCAGTGCCCATTTACATCATCACTATTAGCATCCATACTTGACTAATGTCGCCTTTGAAGTTAGGTTAATACCAACTCTAAAAGCTTATGAAAAATTAGAACGCGCGTGTCTAGTTCTTCTGTAACCAGATGTCACATAATTCACCCGGGAGATGATGTCTTCAACGATCAATAACTGTGCTTGTTAACATGAACATATTATTTTAGTATGTTGCCTGAGATCCTCAAAATCCCTATAAACAATTATCATTGGTTAAGATTGAGACTATAAGTTTAACTTTTAGCCTAATTCTGTTTGATGGGTTAATACATAATGTTTGGTTCTGGCTCCAGCCTGGACAACTACTCACCTTGTACCCACATATATGCTAGAATTCTTGAATGGCTCTATATACACCACTCTGTTGCTGTCCTTTGCAAACTACTCTTCATGGGTCTCCTTGCAGGGTATATATGCATCAGCCTTGAAAGTTTACGGTCATGGTACTTTATTAACATTCAATCATTCTAGTCCGTTGAACCCATGATAGTAGGATTTTATTTGGTTTGTGTTTCTGCCTTTTCTGTTATACATCACCAGTTTGTTGAACGAAATGAAGTGCTAGTTGAAATAATCGAGAGATTTTTAAATTGCCCATGAATTTGGTGACAAGGTGCTCGCAATATAAATGGACTTTATAGTTGTAAATGGTGGATATCAAAATGGGGATGCCGGTTGCGTTGTGGACATTTAGGATCATTCTTTGAGATGTTCATTTGAATGTAGGTAGTTTGTATATGTTTCAAGCTTGAAATGAAGATAAGCTGCATTTTCTTTTCATCTCGTTAACATTAGATTGAATTTTTTATTGTGAAGATATGCTGCAAATAAATGACCTTGCAACCACAAGCTGCATGTTCTTCTTGTTCAAGTATTTTGTCCTTGTAATAATTTCAGATTTTCATAATCAAATGTTAGAGCTTATATTTTTGTCATGCAAAATTTTCATTTTTAGGGCGACTTTTATCCTCCATTTTCTTATTTTTATTTTCCATCTGTCCTAAAATGAGTATCCCCTTTCTCTATCTAAAATTGTGTGAAAATGAGTGCCCACTTTCCCTTATGTTTTGTTAGTTATGCATAATAGCACACAATATCCTAAACATAATTTAGTTGGTATCACTTGAGTTGTTACTACAAGAGAAATTAGGGTATAAGGAGGAAAGTAAAATCCTAACTTATCCTTAACTTTTCTACATAAAGGGAAAGTGGATACTCATTTTGGCGGATGGGATACTTCTATATATTCTTTTCGACTATGAAAATGGCTGGGGCCTTTTGTTGTTCATTTGATTGTTTTGATTGCACAATCAACTAAAACCGTTGGGCTCTTAAATCATGATTCTGCTCGATGAGTTCTTATACTGTTATTCATACTTACTGCTTGCACAGAGGGTATACATAATTTATTTTCTTTTTCTTATCTCAAATTCCCAATAGATCAAATTATTGTTCAGTTTATATTTTTTTTCCTTACAAAATTATTTTGATGAATATTACACAAGAGAACAACTTCCATTCCTAATCCTGTCATAAACTAAATCAACATTGACGGACTATCTGTACTATCGTTTCCATCGTATATATGTTCAGTGATTTAAAAGATTTTTACTGATTCAATGTTAAAAAATGACTTGGTCTGTTTTATGTAAAGAAGCTTTGTACTCTTCGGTTATGGAACCAAAGCCATTTACTATTTCTTAACACTATGAGGATTGAGCATTTATAGTTCAATAAAATTACTGGATGAATATATTATTTTTGTGCTACTGAGACAGTATGTAAAAAAATAGCAGCATATTTTTCTTCAGGAGCATAATCAATGTAATAATAATTACATAAATAACTTAATTTCTGAACAGATATTGTATGAGTCGTTAATTATTTGTTTTTCCATTACGATCATTTTTAGTTGTTTGACAGTTTGGTTGGTGTATAACTTTTTTAGGCTACATATTACATCAGAAATCCTTCTAAACACGATATTGTAACATTCCGAGCTCCATTCCAGGTTTGTCTTGCTAGTACAGAATCTGCTTGCATATGTTCATACCAAATGGTTAGTTTTGTTACTGAACTTCTATTGTGTCCACTGTAGCAACCAGGATTCAAGGAGGGAGATATTTTCATCAAGAGAGTAGTTGCCAAAGCAGGAGACTGGGTTGAGGTACAACACCATACAGATTCTTAAAGCCTCTATTGACTTTCAATATAAAATGGGAACAAGTTAAACATATTTTGTGGATGAAGATTATATAGCAGAGCCTCCAACTCACAGTAAACTAGTTTACTTATTCTTTTTCTTCTATGGGCATGGGTGGAATTCATTGTCGTAACAATGGATGTAACTGTGCTTACAGTAAACTTTTTGTTTTACTTTGATCTTGCAGGTTCATCATGGATCTCTTTATGTCAATGGAATTGCTCAGAATGAAGATTATATAGCAGAGCCCCCAACTTACAGATCCAATTTAACTGTATGCCCCCTATTCATCTCTATGCTTCTGTTATGCTATATATATATATACACACACACACCGTTGGGTGCTCTTTAGCTTGAGTACTGCTAACTTGAGACCTTGAGGTCACAGGTTCGAGCCGGGAAATATCATCACTACAAAACAGTGACAAGGCTGTAGTTATACTTAAAATGACCCTATCCAGGCTCTATTATGGTAGAAGCCCGTGCATCGGGCTGCCCCATTTGCTCTGAGTAGAATGTGTTCTTTGTAAACTTTACGTGGTAGGAACTGCCTGGCAATTGACTCACAGTGTAGCCAATGATGCTCCTAACAAGGTGTTAACCTTGTCATTAGAATCGGCAAACAGAAATGAGTGTGAAGCCTAGCGAACTCCATGTTGTTGGCCTGTGGAGACTTGATGATTTTCATATTCCAATCACTACTGTTGGGTTCATTATAGGCTTTAGATGGTACACCATATGCTTGTTCCAGACCTTCTTTATTGTTTCTTTTTTTCTGACAATTTCACTGTTTCATGTTATTGCAGTATGTGCCCGATGATCATGTTTACGTCTTGGGTGACAACCGCAACAACAGCTATGACTCCCATGTTTGGTTAGTATTATCAAACCCATAAGTCAATGGTATCTTCAAATTTCCTTGTGGTGCCAATGTCTCCCTTGGTGATCATCCAACAAGTTATTGTTTTCTCATGAAGGACAAATAAGTTATGTTTTATCAAAAATATTTTCCCAAAATGTGTCATTGTGCTTTAAATTATCTACTCCGTAGTCACTTAAGCTTCAAAATTCCCCCAAAAAATTGCAGGATCCAAATTAACTTACTGTTAGACTTCTGGTTCAATACAACTAAACATAAATGTTATGATTCTGCTCTACTTCAAGGAGTAGAATGGAATTTGTTAAAAATCCATTTTTTTTTAAATACATGCTAATTCGTTTTTTATTTATTACAGTACATAATATGTAACTTGGTGTTTTGTGACTGATAAACAGGGGAGCCCTTCCAATTAAAAACATTGTAGGCAAATATGTCATGTGTTGTCACAGGCCTTCAAATTATTAGCTTGCCAGTGTCAAATGGTACGGAGCTTCCTTACATTTTTAGGCAGCTCAGACATTATATATACGATATTGTTCATTGATTGATTAATGTGTTTTATGCTTCTCTTGTTCCATTCTGCGGGTTTGGTTCAAAATTGAATATCGATTTTGCGTGTAAATTAGAACTTCTTACTTGCTACTGTATACCGTGGATACGAATTTGAAATATTATATCCAGTTAAGTTGTTTTCCGCAGATTTGGATGAAAAGTAAACATTTCTACTTTTTTATTGTCTTTGTTGCACCTATTTATATCCGGATAAGTTGCAATATGCGGATTAGGTTGAAAATTGAACATCTTGTGTGTACTTCTAAACTTCCACAATGTCATTGATATTTCTTTACTGAAGCCATGATTAATGTATTGAGCAAAAACTGGAATTGCAGAGTCAAGTCATATATCATATATGCAGGGAAGGAGATTATGTTACTCACTGGTTGGCTTCACATGGTAGGTCTTTTTCGATATACACTCCATCGATCCCAAAATGAGTATACCGTTTTTCATGCATTTTTATCTCAGAATAAGTTTCTTATTTTTATTTTAGGAAGTTATTAATGCATGAGTTACAAATGGTATCTCAACATAATTTAGTTAGTTTGCATCTTTAGAGTTTGTTACAACCCATATTTTCCGGAATGTAAGAGTAAATGTTAACTAATTTTTTCTCAATTTTTCTAAATAATAAAAGGGTTAAAAGTTTTGCCTCCCCTAAACTCGACAAAATTTTGATTTTAACTCTTGTTTCAAATCTTAATTGTTTAGACCTCTAGTAGACTACCAAATTTTTTTATTCTCACTCATGTAACCTGCTATAACAGGTAAACAATCATCACGTCATCATTTATGACCAGTTAAATGATTTTTCTCTCTGCACTCGACGAAATTTTAACTCTAACCCCTAATATCAAATTTTGTTTATTCTGACCCTTGGACTACTAATTTATTTTAATCTCCCCTTTTAGTTGGTAATAAATAGTCACTTTGGTACGATGTTAAGTAATAACATTTTTTTTCAAATTAGCATTTCACGTCAACTTGCAAACATTTTTTACAATAGAAAATTTAACTCTAACCCTTTGGACTTATATTGCCATATGATAAAAAACTATAAAATCGAATTCATAAAATATCAAATGATTATGAGAGTAAGTTTGGTTTGTGATTCAATTTTATATTTTTTTTAGGGTTAATTGTTTTTTAGTCCCTTGAACTTGCGTTTTAGTCCCGTATTTGCATGTTGGTCTTCGGACTTGCGTTTTAGCTATTCTAGTCCATGAACTTCTTATTTTTTTTAGAGACAATTGCATATATCCCCTCAAACTTTGAACGTTTTACACATAAACCCCCTCAACAATTTTCGTTAGCAGATAGGCACCCTAACTTGCAAAAAAACCAATTTGACGGTTAAAATTTTAAATTTAGTGTAAAATGACTAAAATACCCTTAATTTTTAATTATTTATTAATTTCAAAAATTTTAAAAAAAAAACCTAATCTAACCTCACTTCCTCACCCACTCTCTCATCTCCCACAATCCCCTTTCATCACTATCTAACCTCACCCACTCTCACCATTACTCAGGCTCCTCCACACTTCCACAACACACCACAACCACCAAACCAGCCTCCGCCTCTGAGGTTGTGCGTCTCCGCCTCTAACGCCGTGGTGGCGGCTGTTCTCGCCATCCTCCTCATCCTCTCGGCTCCGCACGCCTCCGCCAGATCTGCTCCGCCATGATTGCTCCACCTCTGCCGCACA
>JAYMTK010002788.1:0-13246 GCA_036897405.1 Pelargonium myrrhifolium | reverse complement strand
TGCTACATACTCTTGTTGTATGTAGTCAGTCAGTTCTCCACAATTTAGTTTAGGTTTTTTACAAAATGCTTGAGAGGTGATGCGTGTTAGAGTCCTTTCCATAAAAATAACAGAATGTAGAAAGAGGAGCTTATAGCTCTTAGATTGAGATAAGATTATACAAACAGAAGGAGAAATACAGAAGAAATTAGAAGTAGAAGAAGAGAAGACGAGAGAAGTGATTTAGGTTAGAGAGAGCAATTTTCATTGTTAATTTGATAGCTGCCAAATACAAAGCACCTTTCTCAGTTATATACTGAGATAGATACAGACCTGAAATTACAACCCTAATGGGCCCTAACATGAGCTGATAGTATATTAATTACATTGGGTTCTTAAATTGGCTCGTATCAATGCCTTATGTAATTTCTCTTTGAATCTGTGAAACTCATAGTTTGGTTTCATTCAGGCTTTACTCCATCAACTCTTTGCTTGGAAAGGAGTTTCATCTTTCTTTAATCATTGCTAGATTTCAAGTTCAATGGAAGCAAATTAGTTTGACATCAGTTTAGCTTAGTATCGCAAGCTTGATTTCAGTACCTTTAGACTCTGCATTGTATTTTGGCTATGTCCAATTGTATTTGTTTGGTGTTTGTACTCTTTTTTCCCTTCTCGGGAATCCTATCAATAAAGAGTACAAAATTGCTTATCAAAAAAAAAAAAAAAAAACAATGGATTGTGTTCCTAATTACATGAATTTCCTTGGCTTGGAGTAATCATTCATTAAGCCGTTATACCCCAATCTGTTTAAAATAAATTAGTTGAACTGATAGTTGAAATATTTATGCTAGTCAAATTGTTCTTAGGAGCATATGGACTTTTTTTTTGTTGAGGGAAGGAGCATATGGACTTGGTTTGAACATATTAACCCATTCCCTTCTGGTGCTCTTCCATCATTTTAAGACTGATATTAATTTGGTACTAAATGCATATTGAATTGTCTTTTTGCCGAAATTAGTGAATTTTACCTCCATGCCAACCGTTGTGAAATACTCCCTCCATCCCAAAATAAGTGTCATGTTTCAATTGCATTTTTGTCCTAAAATAAGTGTCTTGTTTCCTTTTTAGGAAGTTAGTTATGCATGAATTATCAGTAATGTCCCTATAATAAGTTAGTATCCCTTAAGTTTGTTATATGTGCATGAGGATAGAAGTGGAAATATACAACACTAATCAACTTTTCCTTATTTTTCTCAAAGTAGAAAGGTGGAGACTTATTTTGTGATGGAGGGAGTAGTATTGTTAAGGAAAAAAACAATTTGAAGCAAACTTGGGAGAACAAAATTATACCAAACCATGAAATGGCCACTTCTATTCTATTGCTAGATTTATTATAACATCACTATTACATGTCTTTTTTTTTATTTATTTTCTGAGCTTGTAAGTAAGCATTGGGTATTCTCCTGCACTAGTTTTGAAATTTGGATATGGGACTAAATCAATTATTTGAGAGATTCAACCCATTTTTATAGGTTCTGCATTCACTTGGTGACTCACATTTAACCATGTATAGACAATTAATCAATATGCGCTAAATAGATGGTGCTTTATTCACGGAAAGATCTTTTCTAGGCACTTTGAACTATTAGACAGTTAGATAAATGTTTGCCACTATATAACTATGTGGCAAGTGTTTCTTGCTTCTATGGCTGGTTGTAGCTTCAACACAATCTATTTCCATCATCTTCTTAACATTATTAATTCTGATTTTGTAGGTGATTGATATGCTTCTTTTCAAGGGTATGGAAGAGCTGAACAACATCACGGAGCATGCAAAGCAACGACATCACATCATTGGGCAGTACGTGGTTGGTGACCAAGGGCTTGTGCAGGATTTGGGGACCAAGGATCTGGGCTCTTCCGATTTTCTGAAGACTTTTTACAAGGGCAACTACTTTTAAACCATTGCTGTATTTTTACTGTGCCTCTCATGGGTGGTTTTTCTTTTCACTGTAGACTTCCTTCATAAGATTCAAGTTGGAACTGTTTTTGTAACTTCCTGTTGGGATTGAATTGAAGATCCTTGCTAATCTTGTTTTATGGTCACTTCAGTTCAACCTACTTACATTACTTGATGAAGTATTGCTTGTTTGTGCAAGTAAATAAAGAAAATGATTACGTTTGATGATACTGATACACTATTTATAATTGTTTTTGCGCAACTACTGTTGATCGATTGGTCTATTCAGCTCAACATAAATTCAGGCATTCTCAGTATGTTTAGATAGTCTTGTTACGATGTAAATTAACATTGTGTTTCATATTTCAGGTTGATAACAAGGAAATGAAACACCAACTCCTCGCGGGCTAAGTGGTCAATGCACTACTTAGGAATCGTTGTGACTCGAGTTCGAGTCACCGTGAGGACATGTTGGTATGGAGTTAGGGGTCTAAGGGGGTAGGGGTAATGTACTATGTACAACTTAAAAGGGCCATCCGAACACATTTTCCATTCATACTCTTTCAATGAATTTGTAGGCGTGTCATGCTCGCCCGGATTCATTTCCGACGTTATTCCAAATACTTTTATGGGAAGAGTACATAACATAAGTCATAAGCCAATAGTGTTACTAATAAAAATTGAGGAGATGGAGTCATTTGACATTTTGACTATGAGATAATAGAGAGGTCAGTCTCAGTCAGAGCAGCTTACAGAAGAAGAAGAAGATGATGATGGCGAGTGGAAACAACAAAGGCCGAAACTCCGGCGGTAACCACCAACAGATCCCGTGCACCCGCACCCACCAGATTGGCGCTCTCTTCCTTGTCGTTGCCACCTTCTTCCTCACTAGGCTGCTGGACCAGTCGCTCTCTCCCTGCGACCTCCTCAGTAACCAGATCTCTACTTCATCGTCACAGCACAATGTCTTGAAATTCGACGGCGCGTCTCTCTCCTGGCCCCAACGCGGTTACGGGACCCACCTCTCCCTCAGAATCTACGTCTACGACGAGAGCGAGATCGATGGGTTGAAAGAGCTGCTCTATGGAAGAGACGGCAAGATCACCGCCGATGCTTGTCTCAAAGGCCAGTGGGGGACTCAGGTAATTTGATTTGTGTTTCTGTTGATTTGTGATGCTTGAAACAACTTGAATTGTTTTCTATTGTTGTTCTGTTTGGTTGCTGAGAAACCATAAGACTACCAAACCAATGGCATTGTTTGAAACTAATAAATAAATATAACAGATTCATTAGAGCTTCATTTGGCTGCTTCTAGATTGTTGGAATAGAGAGGAGATAAAATTTCTACATTTAAAAAAAGAAAAGAAAAGAAAATTATCTTGGCAATTGTTTGGGTGATGAGAAATTAAACAATGGCATTCAAGTGAATGCACTGTTTAGTTACAAAGGGGCCATTGACATAGTTTGGGATGTAAAAGTAACATATTCCTTAGAAGTTGGTATGCTGTTTGTATTGGTTGCTGCTTATTGTAGCAATAGAGAAGGGATTTATATGTTATATAACAATGCTAGAAATTTAATTTGTATGTGTATTATGTGTTAATAGGATTGTTATTTGTGGGATTTATAGAGTTTTTGTTATTGTTGTTGGGCTTTAACAACACTTTGCATTTTTAGTCTCTTTGGTTTCTGAGGAAAAAGATAGGGAAATCATCAGGCTAACATGCTTTGAAACAAACAACAGTGGATAAAAAGAGTTTGAATTTACTAGTGTAATGTACTTTGAGTAGTATATCGATATAAAGAAGAAGAAAAAAAAGGAAAATGTTTAGTTTCTTTTTCCTTGTGTTTAAGGTAAGATGCTTTAGAGGAATTCAATTATATGATAGGGTTTCCGAATCTATCAAATTTAGGTTAAAATACACAGGCTGCTTCTCAGATCAAAGTTTCGGGCAAGAAAAAAGGAGGATGCAGATCTTTTCTTTGTTCCAACCTATGTGAAGTGTGTTCGGATGATGGGAGGTCTTAGTGACAAAGAAATCAACCAGACTTATGTCAAGGTGAGAAATCTTCTGTATTTTTTACCCAATTTAGTACATCATCCATTCTTTCATAAGTAATCGTATTTGGTTCTGGTTTGCTCTTATTCCAACAATTTCTTTCAGGTTCTAAGCCAAATGCCATACTTCCGACGATCTGCAGGCCGTGACCACATATTTGTCTTCCCCAGGCATGATTTTTTTTTTTTTTTCTTTCAATTATTCATTTCTTCCATGATAATGTGAAAGCAATATTTTGAATGTAAATATGCAAATGATAACTGATATGCATGTGAACTTACTAGTGTTTACTTTACTTGTTTAATGAAAATTCCATTTCTTAAGTACAATTTTTTTTTTTTTTTTTTTTTTTTTTTTTTTTTTTTTTTTTTTTTTTTTTTAATAAAAATTCCTTTTTTTAATAAAAATTTTTTTTTTTTTTTTTTTTTTTTTTGTTACTGATGGATCTATGCTTGCTTTTTCACTCAACTGCAGCGGCGCTGGAGCACACTTGTTTCGCTCATGGGCAAAATACTTAAATCGTTCCATAATTCTTACTCCCGAGGTACTATGCTTTCTTCCAACTTTTGTGTGATTCAAACCGAATGCATATCATGATATAACTTAAGGAGATGGGTTACTTTTCAATATTGCTTTATGTGTATGTGCAGGGGGATCGAACTGACAAGCGAGATACAAGTGCCTTCAATACATGGAAAGATATCATCATTCCCGGAAACATTGATGATGGGATGACTACTGGGGCTAATCTTGTACAGCCTCTGCCTTTATCAAAGAGGAAGTATTTGGCTAACTTTTTAGGTCGTGCCCAAAATAAGGTTGGTCGTCTTCAATTGATACAACTTGCCAAGGAATTTCCAGATAAGGTATGACATCTCTATTGAGTTTCGTTGTCTTGTTGGTTGTTAGAGTTAGTTAGCTATATAAAAATTTATTTATCTTTTGCATTCTTTGTCCATGTTTGATCATTTTGTCATTTGTTTTTGGCTAATTTGTGGAACAAAGCTCAGAAGATTTTCTTGGATGCATTTACTTTTCTTTACTCTAGAATATGTAATCATCTGTTATAGTAGCAAGGCCAACATAACCTTCTTTAAAGTAAATATTCTGCAAACTCTCCAAATGGTATATATTCCATAAATTTTCACTGTATTAATACTTGTTAGATTACAAGATATTAAGGTATGTTATTATAGCAATATTATTGATATCTGCAATACTGTATCTGTATGTGACTAGAGTTCCCAAAACTTTCATATTTATGGGTATTTTCAGCTTGGAAATACACTCACATGCACTTTTTAATTATCATTATATCACATTTCCTACATAGACTATGGTATTAATATTATGGGCAGTTGGAATCTCCAGAGTTGAAGTTTAGTGGCCCAGACAAATTGGGAAGGAGAGAATATTTTCAACACCTTCAAAATGCTAAGTTCTGCCTCGCTCCACGTGGAGAGTCATCATGGACTCTTCGCTTTTACGAGTCTTACTTTGTGGTCTCTCTCTATCTCTCTCTTTGGCACACACACAAACAGTTTGGTTGGAGATTTGAAAGAATGTAATTGTTTTTGCCTGAACAGGAATGTGTTCCAGTGATCTTATCGGATCAAGTAGAATTACCGTTCCAGAATGTCATTGATTACAGCCAAATATCAATCAAATGGCCATCCACTCGAACAGGCCCTCAACTTTTGGAGTACCTAGAATCAATACCAGGTCAAGTACAGCACCCTGTTATCCGTCTTTCTTCACTCACTACTACTACTGTTATTTTCTTCACTGCTGATTTTTTTACTTTTTCAGATGAAGATATAGAGGGAATGATAGCAGGTGGTAGACAAGTGCGATGCATGTTTGAGTATTCTCCAGAGTCAGAAGCTTGTTCAGCAATGCAAGGAATATTGTGGGAACTTCAGAGGAAAGTGAGGCAGTTCCACCAGTCAGTTGAAACATTCTGGCTGCACAATGGATCCGTTGTTAATAGAAACTTGGTTGAGTTCTCAAACTGGAAACCTCCCATGCCTTTACCTTGATAGATTATGCACAGAAATGTTATTTTCCATGTGCAGCGTGTGTGCGTGCAACACTACACCTTAGTGTGTGTATAACTTTCAATCCTTGGGCATAAAGTTTTGACATGTAGTACAAATTAAGCTGAGGTTGTAGATGATTCTCATCAGTAAGTTTTGTTTGTAGTATTATTTTACATTTGACCTAATATTCATGAGAAGCTGTAACCACAATCACTCAGTCAGGTGCAAAAATGAATGTTTCATATAAACACATCTTTTTTATTCTTCTTGTGTTTTGGGGGCAGTGCTACTAATCATGGTTTCTTTCAACGGCCCCATGCCATGCCAATGCCATCCACTCGTTTGTCGGGAGTATTTAGTTGCGGAATTTTTTTTTTGCTTTTTGAAAAACCGAAAAACTTGTTTTGTTTGCCCAGTTTTATATTTGAACTAGTTTCATATCCCAGCGTTGCTCCGGACATCTCATTTTAACTATTTTATTTTGCAACAATACTAAATAACATTTGAAATATCCAATATCTAATATATTTTGATTTGAAATATCTTTATTATTTGGATTCGAAAAAAATATATCTTTATTATTTAATTAATCATATTTTATTGGAATGACACGTGGCACAAAATTGGAGAGTTCAAATTGCCACGTGTCATTCAATTAGCATGTTAATTGAAATTTTAGTGGGACACTTGTCACATAAAGAAAACATAACTCCACTTTATAATATATATATTAGATTTGTATATTAACTCTTTTCATAATTTTTCTATATTTGAATTGAATAAGTACGATATTTTATAATATTTCATTTAAATAATAGTTTATTACCTGCATATAAGTTCTCAATAAATATAGTTATTTTATAATTTTTTGTACAAATTTTATCAAAATGTAATATTATTGCAAATATCATATGAAAAACTTGAAGTACTTTTGCGACGGAAATTTTTGAGGGTATTCTCTCTCAAATTTAATGCAAATTTGCAAGAGAAATTTCCTACAGGCCAAAATATCCTCTCACAAATTAGAGAGAGACTCACCCGTAACAAACCCTCTCAAATTTCGGAAGAGATTTTGCGAGGGATAGTCCTTATCAATTTTTCAAGGGTAATTTGTCACTAGGAAAACCAATTGCAAAACCTCTTGCAAATTTTTTGTAGAACGATATTGGGTAAATTATATGTACACCCTTTAACTTTTTCAGAATTAAATGTTGGCCCCCTGACTTTAGTTTTAGTTTTTTTGAACCCTTGACTTGTAAATTTTATTAACAAACTCAAATTGACCTGTTATAACTGGTTAATCTTGTCCACATAGAGTACTTCAGGTGACGTGGACAAGATTAACCTGTTACAGCAAGTCAACTGAAGTTTTTTAATAAAATTTACAAGTCAAGGGTTCGAAAAGGCTAAAACCAAAGGTAGGGGGCCAACATTTAAATCTGAGAAAGTCAAAGAGGTGTATATATAATTAACTCGACGATATTTGTGGGGGAAGCAGTCCCTCGCAATAATGATTTTGAGGTTACCCGGCAAGCTTCCCTCTTAAATGACAATTTTCTTGTAGTGTTTAAGCTAACGTTCTGCACCTACAAATCAATTTAGGCACATATAAGTGATAATTCATAAATTTCATATATTTATTGTCTCTGAATAAGACTCCTTTTGAAAAAAGTTCTATGCAGTGAATACAGTTGGAGTTCAGAGGAAGAGAATATAAGGGTCTGTATTCATCAAAGCTATTCTCGATGTCAAACAAATCCTTGATGTTGGTAAGAACTCGGATTTCGAATCTCTCTTCGACCAACAAGGTATTATATGGATCTTAGGTGATGGTATATGCATCAAATTCTAAAAAGACATGAGTCTCTTACATGTGTATGCCAAAAGTTTTTCCTAAACTTATCATGCTTTTATCAATCAAAGATAAAAATTTCTGGTTTAGAAATAGTTCATCCTCCTCACCGCCTTACTATTTTCCTTTCAGAAGACCGTTAAGGTCTTAAGAATCTGGCAGTCTCTTGACACTCTAAACTTACTATCTCGCATTTCCATTAATTTGGTGGCAATTGACAAACTCTTACAAAAATATGAATAAAATAACTTTACCCGTGATTCATATTTTTGTGTCATTTTCTTCTATGTGAAAAAAAATATTCTCAACCACTTTTATGGATAGAGACTCAATCAAGGCTATGAATAAATATTTTTGGGTTAAACACATTTGTCTCTTCTAGAATGAACAAAATTATAGTTTTAGCGTTTGATCTCGTTCACTTATTGATTCAGCTCTTAATTTTGTTTTTTTTGGGTTAATCTAGCCTAGTTAATTTGTTGCTTCAGGTTAACCCAATCCACCTCACAAGTTTCATCCACGTAAGTCACCTCCTTGCGTTCATGTGCTCACAAAAAATCTAGCCGGCTTTTCAGCGAGCTTATTCTTCTGCCACAACTATATTGTCAAATCAAAAAATCCATTCTTTTGGACCGCCATGCACCCGTACCTCGTCTGGAACCCAAACAAAAACCCATCGGCCGCCGCCAACTCTGCGGTCGTAATCTCTGAAACCTCATCTTCCTTTGTCGATGCCTTCATCTGTTGCAACACTGCAGTCATCAAAGTCTCGTGCACCCGATACAAAAACCTCCCCACCCCCTGACGTTGTCCATCCCCTTCTTTATTCTCTTACCCAGTCCTTCCACATGCCCGTTCATCGAGTAGTTTACGACAAACACCTTTAAATTCACAATTGGTTGCGGGACAACACTGATGACCGTCGCTACAACGCCACCATTGTTGTTGACCTGCTCCTCCAATACGATCGGTGCATTGTTGGAGTCGCCGCGCCGGGCGCTGTCGATCGCGACTGAAGGTCGCTTCTTCTTGCTTGGAACACAACCCCCTTATCACCCATATCCTATAAGTGATACACAATGCTGACGTGGATGCTTACGTGGACGAAACTAGTGAGGTGGACTGGGTTAACCTGAAGCAACCGGTTAACTAGGTTAGATTAATAAATAAATAAATAAATTTAAAGGCTGAATCAACAAATAACCGAGCTCAAATGTTAAAACTATAGTTTTGTCTAGTCTAGAAAAGACAAATGTAATGAGCCCAAAAATATATATTCATAGCCTTGATTGAATCACTATCCATAAAAGTGGTTGGGAACTTTTTTTCACATAGAATCAAATGACACAAAAATCTGAGTCACGGGTAAAGTTATTTTATTCATATAAAAAGTGAAGTTATACACTTATGTCGTGTGGAACGTGTGAGTTATGACTATTAATTTCCTCTCTCCACCATGACTTGAGACATCACTTGCTACTCAGTCAGCAGGCAGTAGCAACCGCTAATCTCTTTGCATCTGTGAATAAAAGTAAATAAATAATTTATCATCCAGTGCTAACCAACCCGAAGTATCGAACAAGTTTTGTTTTTTCTCCTACTTTTCTTCTTGAATTGAGAGCTATAAAAGGTCTATACATAGAGGCTTCACCAAACCTGAGAAACCCAGTTTTGTTTCTCTTCAAGTTTTTATTTTTATTTTTTTTTGGTAGCTAGATTTATATATACACAGAGCTGTTTTGTTTATTGCGGAAAAATAAGAGATGGGTGTTGGTAGTGAGGAGGCGATCAAGCAGCTTCAGCTGTTGATGGAAGAAGGTGAGCTTCAATAATTCATGGCTGCTTGGAATTATTCAACTATATATTTATGCTTTCTAATTCTGTTCCTCATTACAGCAAATGGGTCGCTGAAAAAGACATTTGAGGTAATTTCTTACCCTTTTAGGTCCCTTTCAGCTCTCTTTCTCGATCTATTTTCTGTTTGTCTTCTGAGAAAGTAAAGTAGAAAGTGGAGTTCTGGGTATCAAACTGTTATTATGTGGGTATTTCCTGGAAAATTCCAAAATAATGTGACGTTTTAGTTTTTGTTGTGGATTTGATCGGGGTGTTCTAGATTTTGCTCTCAAGTTATATTCTTTTTTGGTCTTGGTTGATGGGTCTGATCCATTTTTGACATAATTAACTTCAGTGAATTGGGGGTCTCTTTTTAGATTTTAGTTTTGGATTGTATTGTTTTTTTTTCTTTTGTGATCTCCAGACTGAATCTTTTGGCAATCTAGTCATGGAATCTATATCAGATGTTCATTTTGAGGGATAGTTTTATTCTAAGGTTAATAAGTGAGAAATTGGTGGGAGGAAGTAACAAACCTCATACTGTAGCATAGTTCAATATTGTTGTTATGTTGCATTATGAACAATTAAGATTGATTTAGTTCAATATTGTTTAACTTAGATCTTCTCATTGATTCCAGGTTATGCATCAGGGTTATCCAACTGAGAGTTTTGTACGATTTCTCAAAGCAAGGGATTGGAATGTTGCCAAATCCCATAAGATGGTTAGACTTATTTCGTTTTAAGAAAATAATAATTATGTTGTTCATTTAAAGTTTAATAGATATTGGGCTCTGTTTTGTCTCTAATGATGCAAAAATTCTTCCAGTTGCTTGATTGCTTACAATGGAGGATAGACAATGAAATAGACAAAATATTGTCGGTGAGTGCAAATTTATTACTTGACAGAAACTCAGATTTTATCAATTTGCATCTAAAAATGCAACGACATGTGGTCTAATTTAAGAGATATAATTCTGATGCAATTTTTTGAAGAGTATAAGAGTTAGATCCATTGATAAAACAAGCTTTTGCTTATTAACTTTCAATGGTTGATTGCATCATTCTTTGTACAGAAACCAATAGCACCCACTGAATTATACAGAGCAGTGCGTGACTCTCAGCTCGGGGGGATGTCAGGTTACACAAGAGAGGTATTCTTGTTGTGTAAAGATTATGTTGGTCTACAATGTCTCTGACATTTCAAATTCCGCCACTGTATTAAATCTCTTTGGTTTCCTATTAACATATACTTAGTTGATTTACTTTGCATTTGGACTTATCTTTCCATTTTCTCTCTCTTATGATCTTGTCTTGCCAGGGCCTTCCAGTCATTGCTGTTGGAGTTGGGCTCAGTTCATATGATAAAGCGTCGGTAAGAATATCATACATTATACTATCTTTAACCTTCTTACGTAATTTTATTTCACGTATTATGAACCTTAGTATTCCAACAAATTTCGTGCTACGTTTTCTGACAGTAAATTTCTGTTTGCCAGATGAATTATTATGTGCAGTCACATATCCAAATGAATGAATATAGGGATTGTGTAGTATTGGTGAGTAGATTTCCTCTAATTTGAGATATTTGTATCGTCTCATTTCTCTACTTGTAATTTTTGCATGAATCCTGATATGTTCCTCTGGTTATAGCCTGCTGTATCGAGGAAATATGGAAGGCCTATTAGCACTTGTGTGAAAGTCTTGGATATGACTGGTCTGAAGCTTTCAGCCCTGAACAACATAAAGGTAAATTTTTGCTGTTAGGTTTTATATATTCGTCGAACCAATATGTGAGTGTTAAAAAAACACACCAAATGGATAGTTCCTTTTCTACACTTTTTTTCTTCTTGAAACACTTTATCAGTATCAATACCCTTCTTATATTCTTTTTTATATGTAAATGCAGTTATTGACTGCTATTTCTACAATTGATGACTTGAATTACCCAGAGAAGACAGACACGTACTATATTGTTAACGCCCCGTACATATTTTCAGCTTGTTGGAAGGTTTGTGTTAATAATCACATTTTAAGAGCAGATTACACTGATTGTTTTGAAATACGTGCAATAAATCTCACTATTAATAGCTTCGTTATTTCTAAATGTTTGCAGGTTGTGAAGCCTCTTTTGCAAGAAAGGACCCGGAAGAAAATTCAGGTGTTGCAAGGTTGTGGGAGAGATGAGCTATTGAAGGTAATGCTTTGAATTCTCGTTTTGTGAATAGCATAAGAAAGTATACTTGGATATATCTGATAGCCTAAATGTCGTTGTTAAGTAATGCCATGCATCACTTTGATTAAAGCCTAATTACTTTGTCGTAAATTATGAATTCCATGCCGTAGTTGTTTTATCCATCTTGTCCAAACTAGCACCAACCAAGCACCTGTTTTGGAATGTTGTGTTTTAACAAACGAACCATAAAGAAACATGCAGTTATTATATCAGATTGCATGTGTTGCTTTTTCATATTCATTCTCGTACCTTTATGACATTCACTTCGTTGTTTGGCTTCACATCAACTTGTGCACATGCTTGCAGATTATGGATCACGCATCCCTCCCTCATTTTTGTAAAAGAGAAGGATCTCGATATTCTGGGAATGGAACGACTGCTGATAATTGTTTCTCCTTGGACCATGCTTTCCATCAACAGCTATACAATTACGTCAAAAGGCAAGCTGCCCGTGTAGAATCCGTTGTACCGGTGAGACAAGGGTCATTCCGCGTGGGTTTCCCGGATCCAGATCCAGAGGATGCCAAGATAGCCAAGACCATAGAAACCGAGTTCCACAAATTAGGGGGCAAGAAAAATGGTATCTCCAACTCATTTAAGGGCCTCAGGGTTAATATTGAATGAATTGAAGATATATATATATTGAAGACATGTTTGTCTCTTGATAATACTACAGCTTTTGCTTGTATGCATGTGTGTTCCATTCCTTGTGGAGCAAAAGTAATCTGCTGTAACACCACATTACCACCTTAAAGTGGGTTATTAATTCTTGCTTAATTATGTAATGATGTTACAGAATTAAGCATTACATCTATGATCTCTGAGCTTCACCCAACATTTCATAGGATGACATCTCTACTCAACATCAACTAAGAAACCATTTTAATCAGAAGATGGTCAAGTATTGTTGGAGTGAAATGCATTAGTACACCAATTGTACTATATTTGCCACAGAAAATCAGAAACATTTTGGTCAGCAAAAAAGCGACACGTGGCTAACTCGAGTCAAACCTTCAGTCGGCTAAAGTCTAAAGACCCGGACAACTTCGATCGAATAGTCGGAGTTGGGTGGGTCAAAGACCCAAAATGAGTCAAAATTTAAGACCACCAAAAAATACTCAAGATGATACTCATATTGAAAAGAAGAAAATAATGAGCACGACGGTTCAAACGTAAGTCAAATCAGATAACAAACGAACCCGAAAAAGCCAAATAAAGCGAAGGGATCAGCGTGTCCGTGGCACACTTTCGCGTGCGCCATCGTCCACCGCGTGCGCACGACCGTCCTCC
>JAYMTK010002787.1:0-13249 GCA_036897405.1 Pelargonium myrrhifolium | reverse complement strand
GTTCCGGCGGCGCCGTACGCGGTGCAGAGGAAGAGGTCTCGGACGAAGTTCACGGCGGAGCAGAAGAAGAAGATGGTGGAGTTCGCGGAGAAGGTGGGGTGGAGGTTTCAGAGGCAGGAGGAGGAGGAGATAGAGAGGTTTTGTGCGGAGGTTGGGGTGAAGAGACAGGTGTTCAAGGTGTGGATGCATAATAACAAGAATGTTATTGCTATGAAGAAGCAAGAATTAGGTGGAGGAGGAGATCATGCCAATGCCACCACCTTGTGATGATGGGATCTCTGTAATCATCTACTACTACTACTATTCTATTCTATTAATATTGATTCATCATCATGCAATCACTAATTAATCACTACTTGGCGCCTTAATTAACTGTCTTCCCTCTCTTAATTTCATATATATCATCATTAGTTAAAAGGTTTTACGTACTACAAATTGATATGTGTTTTCAACTGAAATATGACCGGTTGAATCATGATTAGTAAGCTGATTAGTTCGGTTTTAAGTGACTCAGGGCCTGATGTGTGTTCATGGTACGTACCGTCTCTAAATAATTTTTTTTTTCTTTCTAGAAATTTAGCATAAATGTTCTAACTGAGAAGACACTTACATTAATCACGTAGATCGGACCATCTACTTTATGATTGTTTCACAAATATGTAAGATTTGAATGAAATACGTAAAGTTGATGATAGGACGGAGTAGGATGAAAGGTTTTGAAGCTGCGGTCAAAAAATATTTCTATTATACTTAATTTTTTAATAATGCTGATCCTTAAAATAACTATCATAATTTTTTTTGATAATAACTATCTTAATTTGGAAATATCTTTACTAGCTGTTTATTTAATAGAGGTGCCCTGTAATTTACTTTTTTGTTTTTATTTGGAGAATGTTTTAAAATAATACTTATACTATCTGTTTTGTTTCAATTTGGTTTTTGTACTTTGTTTGTTCTAATTTAGTCTAAATATTTTCTCAAATTATTCCTAAATGGTCCTCTCCATCAAGTCTCCTAACTATTTTGTTAAATCTTAGCTATATGGACTAGCTAATATTATTTTAATAATTAAAATTTTATTCTTTTGATTGTGTATCATACTTGGATTAATTTCAATTTAATAATTAAAATTCATTTATTTGATTAGTAACATCATTCAATATTGACTTTGTTTTCTATTCCACAGACATAGGAAATTATTACAATCAAAGGTTACAACATATTCAAACTCCTCAAGGGTCTGTATTGATTACACCAATTTTGAATCTAACCGGTTCAAACACTCAGATTATAAAATATTAAACTCATTCATAAAAATAAATAACACACAAAATAAAAGACAAATCTTGTATATATAAGCTATTACCTCGTTAATCTTCTCTATTAGTCCTTAAATCTTCTTCAATATAAAAATAGTTTTTCTTTCCAAATTAAAAAGATTGATCTTCACCGATTAATCTCCGTAAAGAATTCTCGAACGCATGACATATCTAGTAGAGTAGTAGTGAAGAGAGTATGGTAACCTTGGGGCCCTTCCTAGATGGTGTGTGTCCTAATGTAAAATTATGGGGATGGTTGAATGGGGTTGTCTTCTCTACCCCCCCTAACTCAACCACCAGCACCGCTCTGTCTCGGGGTAGTTTTCGGCCGCCGCCAACGGGTGCTCCGGTGAGATGCAGAATTTCGATTTTTATATTGTGTGCTTCGTAGAGTGCGATAAATTTTGCTATTGGGTTCTTTATCGTGCAAGGGACATGCAGTGGTTTCTATTTGTGTGCAAATTAGTTGGCTTTCGATGACTCTTAATGTTCGCAAGTTTAATTATCTTCTAAGTAGACGGGATAAAGGGCGAGCCAAAACTGCGGTCATTTCTGGGTTAGGGGGTGAGAGCGTCATTCCCCGTGAGCCTAGTGTAATATGTGGAAAGTGTGCTCTCTTGTTGAAGATGTCTTGAAACTTCATGTCGGCTCATTAGTCGTTGAAAAAAAAAATTGTGGGTAGATTATGTTTTTGTTTTGGATGACTCTTAATGTTCGCAAGTTTCATTATCGTTTAAATAGGCGGGATAAAGGGCGAGCCAAAGTTGCCGTCCTTGCCTAGTTAGGGGGTGAGGTGTCATTCTCTGTGAGCCTAGTGCAATCTGTGGAAAGTGTGCTCTCATGTTGAAGATATCTTGAAACTTCGAGTCGACTCATTAGTCGTTCAAAGCCTTGTGGCAACCACCACATGAACTTGCAAGATGATGTTCTCAGCTCAGACACCATCAGGGCCCCGAAGGGAAGTATGCGGAATGGATGCGACATCGTATTATCGTTAAACAAAAGTTGTCGGCGGCTTGACGTGGGCGTTTCAACGATTTCTATGATTGTGAGAAGGTGTTATTTCAGTAAGGTTAGGGTGTATTGCACTCCCATAGCCCTCAATGCTAACGCGGCTTCCATACTTTAGACGACGAACGGATAGTACTGACAGCCGCCGCAAACAGAGAATTTGAAGAAATTCTCGCTACGACCAAATGTAACTCGTTATAATCTTAAATACTAGTACGCATGCTTCCCCTCAGTTGCCACCATGGATACCTAGCTCGTGGATGGCAAACGCAACGTGCGGCTTGATGTGGATTTGAACAAGTCCAATACTTGTGAACGAAGGTGACCATCTCTGTTCTTCTTCAATGCTAAGCTCTCATAGACGACGGGGGCGTGGGGTGGTTCAACCAATAGATGGGCGACAAGAAGGTCATAATTAGATTATGATGTCGCTACCTTGATACTATAGGAATGAAGGGTCTCTTGAGATTAGACATGTTCAAGGTTGCAAGTTCGAGTGTAGTTGTTGCTTAAACCGATCTTATTCTTTTTGATATAATGAGTTGTTCCTCACTATAAAAATAAAAGATGGAGATGCTGGGACCCAGGACCTTTCGCATGCTAAGCGAGCGCCCTACCACTGAGCTACACCCCATGCTAGTTTACAACCCTATGAAACTGATATGAACAACTATAAGATTGAAGAATATAGATGAAGATATAGAGTTACATATAGATAGTTATATGGTGGTGATACTGATACATGCAGAAGATAATCAAACTAATTAGTGGGTCTACAGCAAGCTTGATATCCTAGCTTACAAAACTTCTTTGTTGTGCAAATGTAACAATAATGAAACATATCCATAGCTTGAAGGCAACCAACCGTTAATGGTGATAAAATCCAGCTGCTTTTGAGCCACAGGTTGTTTGCAGGGGTCTTATCCGTACAAGTTTCAAAACCTTATCACAAGATGGTATATTTTTTGTAATATAATTTTCTCAAATATACGGGGATGTAGCTCAGATGGTAGAGCGCTCGCTTAGCATGCGAGAGGTACGGGGATCGGTACCCTGCATCTCCACTTCCAGCTAACTCACACACATTTTTAACAACATTGTTTTATTATAGAAACTGATTTTTGTGTAGATTGCGGAATTCTTAAGTTGTTTAGCAGAACATTGGATGTGTGTGAGCTTTCTTTGGGAGCCTTGGAGGCCACTTGTGAAGACTTTGTCTTGAACAGAGGTGGATAGCTCTCATTGGGATCTTGTACTAATCTTATGCAACATAAGTGTTGGAGGAGAGGTGGGGAACTCTCCTTGAAGTCTTGTAGCTCCTTATACCAATTAAGTTTTGAGAAGATGTGAGGAGCTCTCCGTGAGACCTTGTAGCCTCTTATATATGGACACTAAGCATTGAAAAGAGGTGGAGAGTTCTCCAACGAATCTTGTGCAAACTAGATGTTTGAAGAGAGGTTTGAAAAGAGGTGGAGAGTTCTCCAACGAATCTTGTGCAAACTAGATGTTTGAAGAGAGGTGAGCCTCCTTGGGGTGTTTTAGACTCGTGATTCTTCTTTGGTGGCCTAAGTTCTCATGGACGACGGGTGTGTATGCGTAGGGTGGTTTGGCGATTGATGTGCGAAGATGAGACAAGGAGGACACGGTCAGGGTTAATGTTGGTTGTGTCCCGTCATAGACCTTGAGGCTGCAGCATTGCGATGTGGAACGAGAAGTATCCACGCTTGAGGTTGGGACAAGTTTCAGGATGGCCATGTTGAGGTTGGGCATACTCATTTTCTCTCTGCAGCCTTCATTGTCTGTCTCTATTGGTCATCTTAGCACTGCTGTGGGACATATCAGTAGCAGATTCAGTAGAGAAACTTTCACAACAATGCTCCATCGTAAACTTGCAGCTCTGAAATCACCTGAGCCTCGGACATTGTTTTTGCTCATAAGGAGTCTTCCAGGTGCCTTTTTTTTTTTAGAGCCTGAACCAAAGAGATCATGGAATAGAGTTTAGTTGGTTATCTTCCATAGCTAGCTACCTACAATCCTTTAAGTCAAACACTTCAGAAGGAACCTCCACAGACAAGCATGGCTGAATTCCATGTCAGGGATCTAATGGAATCAGCGACACCGAGCAAAGATAGAGACTGCAACCAACTATATGCAGCTTGCCTGCATCATCCACTAAGTCAGTACTTTCAAATCTGCATTTTATCATACAGAAAATGTGCTGTGCACTGTAATTTGCATTAAACATCATCATCAAGTTACAGAAGGTCTAAATAATATACAACTAACAGTCTTTTCTGTGACTAAGCAGAAGTGAAGAAGTTACAGACTCAATGGGTATTCCTGCTTAACTGCATTTCTATGGAAACTAGATTTCGGAACTCATGCTACACTTGGAGGTGTGACCGACTGGCCGACACATAAAGCAATGCATACACATAATTAAGCCCTTCCCCATAAATAGGGAAGCCTAAACTGCTTCCTTTGAAGAAAAGTATGTACAACCAACTTCTTTAACTAGCTTGATCGTTGCCCATGATTGGGATAGAGTTCACTCACAAGCTGGTTTAGTGTCAAAGCTGCTCAGGCAGATTGCAAATGCTTGGAAAGCAGAAAGGGGATAGCGATAATCCATTGTGAAAATGTCTTTACCAATTTTCCCGAACTGTAGTATCACTTTTTCTTGTTCTGCTGCTGACATATTATGGGAAGGCTCTGCTGCTGCCACAAGCTGAAAGTTCTTCACAGAGGCAACTGTAACACGCCCTTTGAAATTTAAGCACCAGCACTGCAACTGCTCGTGCCATCTGGGAGATTTATTTTTTAAAATCAGCGGATCTTTTGTGCCTTGTAGTGATTCTTGTTCGTCAGAAAGAGAAGTAGTGTTGCTCAATTTGGCAGGTGGTGTCTTTCCTTTTGAAACCGACATTGGGCACTGAGGCTCATCCCGATATTTTGTGAAATCAGCTGGAGTTGGGGCTGTACCCCCTTGTTGAATTGAAGAGATGGGGATGTAATTCATAGTGCACAGCATTCTTCTTGGTCCTCTAGTACGGAGAACATTGAGCTCGTACCCTATGGTGGCCACATTGTAATTACCAGCAGGTATCCTTGGAGATACTTGCTTTGAATGGCTTCTTTGATGCAACCTACAATTTGATTCGATTGCAGGGTCGGATGGAGGCTGATTGTCGTAAATGGAAAACTTGGTTCCCAGGAAGTTAGATCTGTTCAAAAATTGTCAATTAATTGCATGACAAAGAACACATCAATACAAAGCTAAGATGCCCCAAAGAGCCGAGGCATACCTCAATTTTCCCACTAAAGCATCACTCGTTCTGGAGAAATCTTCTCCAACAAAGGAGATCACAAACTCTGTGCTTGTTGCCCTTCTCACCTTTTTTGCCGCCAACAACAATTTACTCTTATCACCAGATAAAGCTGCAATTTAATAGGGAACACAAGCTTATTCTTTGCAACTAAACAGCAGCAAAAAGCCAACCAGGCATTTAGCATTCTAATTTTTCAAAAGAAAATAATTACCAGGGCTTAGACCAAGATACAGTCGGTAAGTTGAAGAAGCCCTCTCTCTCTTAATAAAGCATTGAATTGGAGAGTCTCGTGGCCCCGGCTGTTTGATATAAGCAATAACAATGAACAAAGCACAATTCCAGTAAAGTAACTATAAGCTCAACAACCAAAAACTAAAAACCGGATGAAACTTACCTGCTTCAGTGAAATAGGGAAGGTGAGATGACCACATTGCTCCGGGGTCTTAACAACCTCCTTTGTGAGCACCCTCCAAGACCTACAAACCGAAGCACACGCAACGACATCCCTCCTACCAGGCCAGCTCACTTCACTTGCCTCCACACGCTGAATTATGTCAAGCAGCAATTCAGGAGGCATGTTTGCCCACCGGCTCTGCTGCTCAACCTCAACCAATGTGAACGAAGACGAGGACAGTTCAGGGGCAATATGGGATCGGCCTTGGCGACGCATATGCTTCCCCTCCGAACCTCTCCTAGAGATGTTCCCTATGCCATCTCTAATCTCCCTAAGCTCACGAACGATGCTCTTAAGCGACATCTTGATAGAACCAGCTATACCAAAAACACAAGTGAACTAATGGGGATCACTAGTTTGATCCAAATTTACACTCTTTGTAGCCTTGAAAGAAAACACTGTTCATGGATTTGTTTTGCTAAGATCTTACTAAAGTAAATAACTTAAAAAAAATCCATATTTCAGCAATCGATGCACCTAAAAGATAGTATTCACAAAGAATTGATAAAGTGGTTGAGAGGGTTTAAGACCTAGCATTCAGAACCTCAAAATCTGCAATAAATTTAAAAAAAGAATCGACATATGTAAAAGGTATAGAGAAAAAACAAACAATGCAGAGAAGGATTCATGTACCGATGCTTGGGAAATCACGAGTCCGTACCGCGGAAATAGCGGATCGGAGGCGTGGGATATGGTGAATCTTCCCGAGCAACCGATGCCTCGTAGCTAACAAAATGAGCTGCGAAAGAGATTGGATTAATCTTCCCAAAGCGAGTGGGAAAATGCGATGAAGACGAAGCTCGATGCCGAGCACTTGGATCGGATGTCGACGCCGCCGGAGACACCACTCAGACCTTTACTTGACTAGAACCACCGGTTCTTCTCATCTTCTTTATTTTCTTTCTTAAATTTTACTCAAAATTTGAATATGAGAGAGAGAGAGAGAGAGAGAGGAGCTCTCGTACTGTGTGTACACTCGTAGACAAATCTTATCTGCCTTACACGTGGTGCTCTGCCCCCTTAATCCTCGTGTTTTTTGGATTTAATTTTTACTTGGAGGCTTCTGTGCAAAATGATTTAAAAGAGCAAAATTTACTTGGACTGTATTTTATATTTAACTTGTCGGCTTTTCGTAAATTAAAAAGTGTGACATATCAGTATGCCTTAACAGTTTCAAGTTAAATATACAACTGGCCTCCACGTTACATTGATAAGTTACTTTTAATTATTGAATATTCGAGTATGGTGAAGAAAACAAAACCAAATGGTTGTGATAGGAGTGAAAATTTGTATATAATAGTAATTTAATTCATTGTACACACTAAAATAGTGGCATTTACGTAATCGTAATGTAACATTTCTAAATAATTTATACTTGGAATATATTTATAATTGTTTTATTCTACGTTGAAGTAATGTTAGATCATTAGTAGATGGAACGTACGTATATGTGGGTTTGTGATTGATTGGTTTCAAATTTGTTTATTATTGTTATTGGTATCCTTTTGGCTTTTAGGAAATGGAAAAAGGCCAAACAGCTTTTGAAGGAGATGTTAATTATGCTACAAGCCAAGTATGTTGTAATTATTTAGTTTGTAAGCACGCCACAACTGTACGTACTTAGCGACAACCCAACCCAACCCAACTATCCAATTCACAAAACAAGAAACAATTATACATTATGAACCTTACCTTACAGTAATTGCTTTATAATATGGTGTGAATCCAATTACTTAACCACAGTTTATATGCATATGTGTACACGTCGTGATTACAGCTTGGCTTAATGCTTGGGTTTTCAATTCAAATTTCAATGTCGTCTTTATCGAACAAAATTTGCGGTAAATTTATTCACTAAACTATTCATGATTAGTTGACATACACAAATTGCGTATCAGTAATTGGATTTGTTTTTTCTTTCCCGCAGCGTATATGCTAAACTATATTTTCAAAATTTAATTATTACTGTACCGTTTTAAAATAAATGTTGTTTTGAAGTTTTTCATAAATATTAATTAGGGTCAATTGTATGTACACCTCTTTTACTTTCTCACAATTAAATGTTATTTCCCTGACTTTGTTTTTAGTTTTTTCGAACCATTTACTTGTAAATTTTAGGGGTAATTACGTATTACTACCCTATTAGATTCCAATTTATCATGTTACTACCCTAATTTTTTTTCTTCATGTAACTAGCATGTTAGATCCAAATTGTGTTTCCGTCCATTTTTTCCCTAAATTTTAACGAAATTTGACTCTCTCTCAAGGTAGTAACGTGATGGAAAAAAATCTAACGTGATGAAAAAAAATCTAATATGGTAGTAACATGATAAGACAGGGTAGTAACATGATAAGACAGGGTAGTAAGAGGGTAGTAACATGTAATTATCCCTAAATTTTATTAAAAAACTTCAACTGACCTACTATACGTTAACTCTTATTCACCGCCGCGTCACCGTCAAAATCCACAAAAACGAAGTTCTTCTTCTTCTTCTTCATCGAACAATCATAATCCAAAAAAGTAACTGTCGTATCACATTCAAATATTGAACACAATTACTGCACAAAAATACTCTCATCGAAACAATGCACACATAATAACAAAGAGATATAGACACAATACCGAGCAAGGGAGAGAGAGGTGGAAAAACTCCTTAGGATCGGTAACCTGACCGGAGCCGTAGAGTATTGCCAACCACTCAGAATAAATATCACTCTCATCGATCTGATCGCTCAGGTTACCTGAGTGATATTTATTCTGAGTGATAAATATCACTCAGGTTACCGGCTCCGGTCATTTAATTCACCGCCCTCGCATCGATCTGATCTCCAGCTACGGTCTGATCTCCGTCACCGAGCTTGCCGACATCATTTCCGTTGCGCCTCCGATTCTCCTATTTCGCCATCTCCGTCGCGCCTCTGTCTCTCCGAGTTCGTCATCTCCGCCGCGCCTCCGCCTCTCCGTGTTCGTCATCTCCGTCGAGCCCTCGCCGCTGACAAGCTCCACCACGCTTAGCCCTGGCCAGATCTGATGGGAACAACACCAAAAACCATCTAAACTAGCACAATCGAGTTTGATTTGTGAAATTTTTGGTGTGATTTGTAACTTATTTTTGTGAAGAACAAAACTGATTGTAAGAAACTTTTGGATTTGTGTTGTGTTTTTTAGTTTGCTAATTTGTTTGTTTTGAGGTTTTGTTTTGAAATTTTTGTATTTAATCTTGGTGTTTGATTTGAAATTTTTGTATTTAATCTTGGTGTTTGATTTGAATTTTTGGGAATTTCCGGCGTTTTTGTAAATTTTCCGGTGAAGATTTGAAGTTTCCGGCTAAATTTTGAAGTTTTCGGTGAACTTGTTCTTTACCCATTGTAGAAGAAGGGAAAAATCGGTATGTAGAATTTTTTTAAAGCATGTGCATGGCACGTGATGAGAGAGAGTCAAATTCCGTTAAAATTAACAGACAAAATGGACATAAATCAAAAATGGTAAGTTTAGGGTAGTAACGTGAAACGAAAAAAAGTTTAAGGTGGTAACATGATAAACATGTATCTAATAGGATAGTAACATATAATTTCTCCTTAAATCAAACTAAAATAACAATAAAAAAAAAGAGACTAAATCTTGATAAAAACCAAACTAAAACCTACCTCATCCAGCGCGCGACAAAGGCGGAGTAGAGGAGCAGGCGAGCGACAAAGGCGGAGTAGAGGAGGAGAGAATAGACGACGAGTGCGGCAGAGCAGATAACCGGGAGAGCGACATAGGCGGAGCGGGCGACGACGACAATGACCATGAGTGAGAAGAGAGGGATTGGAGAGAGAAGCGAGAGATGTTCCAATTTCTTTTTTAAATTTAATTATTATTATTTATATTTATATTTAAATATTAATAAATTAAAAACCTGAAAGTATTAATGTCTTTTTGATATTTAACTGACGGTAAGAAAACAAAATAACCCTTCTAAAACTACAGAATATCATACAATTATATAATATAAAAAATTAAGAGTCACAAATACTGTCAATACACAGTGTCACGTGCAATTACCTTTTGATTTTTTTATCTACCCCATAATAGGTAAAGATATTGATAAAAAATTGCGGATTTCATTAGTGGATATATGCTCCTGTGAGCACGTGTGTAGTTTGACCAGGAAGGGACCACCAACAGTGTCACGTGCTTTATAATTATGATGAAGCATGGGCTCTGTGAATAGACTGGCAATACTCAAATCAAATATTGTTCATGTATATTTTATTTTCCCTTATGAACGTATGCATTCCTTGAGTATTTGTTGCACCTGCGTCATTCAAATTAAAATCTAGTTTATTATAATAAGCTCTTGAATTTCACATGCAGAACAGCATATTTATTAGAATTAGAAACAAAATGAAATTATATGCGGTTTAAATAAACCATAATTTGCAAATAAAGTACTTGAACATTTTTCGTTCAACGACACCGCAGTCCGAGCAGTGCAAGGCGCAGCTACAGGAGCATCCTCCTCCTCCTACTCTACTCTATTTGATGTTGGAGGGTAGAATGCTAGTGGATCTCTTACAAGGCGCAAGAGAGTGACTCGATCGTAGCTTCCTGACGAGGCTCCCGAGTCTCGAACTAGCTCTGGCCATGTGACGAGTCCAAGTCTACGACATTAGATCCGATAATTTAATATCAGGGTAATTAACCCACAAAATTATAATATATATATATATGAGAAAAAAGAATCTCAACCACTAAATCATGACCAATGAGGTGATGCCACATCACCAATTAACACTCATACCCGCCCTAATGAATTTGTGGGCACTGAGCACCCGCCCGGATCCGTTTTTTGTGTGTCTTGCCTGAAAAATCTCAACCAATTAATCATGGCTGAGATTCCAGGCACTCTCTCTCTCGGGGTGTGTGTGTGTATATATATCATACAAATGAAATACGGGAGCAAAACATGGATTAACATGAATAAGTAAATTCGAAATGAAAGTCACAATAAATACGACCAATAAATATTAATATTTACCCAAGACGTCTACGAATCAACAGGGAAGAAGCGTCGATAATCTCAATGGAACATGTGTAGGGGTTGAAGCCATATGTCAATCGTCCCTACAAATGGCACATGCATAGTCCAAATAGACATAGCAGGCATTGACGATATAGATGTAGAAGACGTCGCGCATAGAGTCGGCATATGAGTAAGAATGAGCAACGTAGACCCCTATGATGTGTCCATGTGGTACGAAGGTGCATGAGGTATTTGTAATTATGAGATAGTCATATGGAACTGAAACGTTTGCATTAGATACCGAGTATTTGGGAGTCGACAAATGAGAGGATGTACATGAGCCATTGTAGGCGCAGACATCGGTCATCACTATATTAGATGCATAAACAACCCCCCTCCACAACACATGTCCCTCCATCTTAAAATGAGTGTTTTTTTCTTTAAATTTTTATTTCAAAATGAGTGTATTCTTTCCTTTCATGAATTATCAATAGTATTCTTATAACAAATTAGTTAATATCTCTTAACACATGATCATAATTATACAAACGTAAATATATCACAATAAATAGTTCTCAACTTTTCTCAATATAAAAATAAAAACACTCATTTTAAAACGGAGAAAGTATATAATAATTGAAAACATAATAATAGCAGATTGCATTTAACAATTTTTTTCTTTTTTGACCGCAAACCAAAAGATTATACAGATGAAGCATCGTTTACAAAAGTCCAAGCTTAGATAAACCTTGTCTTTTTAAGTTAGCTAACATATGGGCTCCATTGAATATTTCTGTGGAAACTCATTTACAAAAGACCAAGTTAACATCACTTTCGTCAAACAAGGTGAGGAAAAGATCACCGATTAGAACACGTACGTACAGTACAGAACGGAGACGGAGATCAAAAAAAAAAAACCCTTCAAACCGGTCCGTTGTGTTGTAGGTGCGCCGGTTGGTGAACGGACCCACATGTTGTTTCGTTACGGAGATGAATTATTGATGATCTCTTTCAAGATAAGGAACACATGCATCTGTTTCATGTAATTAATAAATTCATACTTCTCCTGCCCACTATAAACTCTTACTCTCAATTATTCCTTTTTTTAAATCACCTAACATATCTATTAGTATATCATTAACAAATATTCATGTACCTACTTTTGAACTAACCCATTATCCATAACTCACTGTTTACTCTGTAACTCAGTATACATGATTGATTGATTGATTTTCTTTTCTACCTATAAATACATGCTTTCTTAATCCGAAAATGAATGGGGTGATTTTTATTCTAAGAAAAGTTAAAAACAAGTATATCAGTTTTTTAAGCGAAAAAATTAACAAGTTAGTCATTGTTGAACACATTACTATCCTCCTTATATAAAATTTAAAAAATACTAACTAACTTAACATTTATTTTAAAATTGAGAATAACAATTTAAACAAATTGGTGTTTGATATATACTCCCTTGAATATGTTGCCGCAACTCTAACTATTATTTTTTTTTTGTTTTATAACTTTTCAAATATTTTTCACTCATATTTTACTTAATAATTATATCTTAATATACTTTTTCAAACTCTTATACCATAAATTTTATAAAAGATAGTCTAAATATTTTTACTTCTCTTTGTATATTTTTGATCCATGAGTTTTTGGACGCTAAAATTTCAAGACAAACACTTATTGTAATGGGCCTAGCCTCATAGCTCAAGAAAACGGAGAGATGCCCGTGTATTTCTCATCTTTTTTTTGCTGATGATTCAATGTTCTTCTGTAGGGCGACAATGGAAGAGGTGGAAGAGCTCCGGGGGGTTTTGAGGATTATGCAGGAGCGTCCGGCCAATTGATCAACTTTCATAAATCGTCGTCTTTTTTCAGTCCGGCTACGCCTGATGGGGTACGGCTTGCTATCAAGGACTGGCTGGGGGTGCAGGAGGTTGAGAATTTTGGGCGGTACTTGGGTGTCCCAGTGGGCATTGGTCGAAGGAAGAAGGAGATATTTGAGATTGTTTTGGAAAATGCCCGTGCGCGGCTCTCGGGATGGAGTAGGATGACTCTTTCGGCTGCAGGTAAGATGATTTTTCTAAAATCAGTAGCTCATGCACTCCCTACATATCTTAT